>JADBJO010003716.1:69054-71554 GCA_016801955.1 Conus betulinus
CTCTGTCTCTGTCTCTCTGTCTCTCTCTCAACGTCATCGTCCCTCTCTATGTCTCTTTGTCTTCTGTCTCTCTCCATTTGTAACCCCCCCCCCCTCTCTCTCTCTCTCTCTCTTTACCCCTCTCTCTTTGCCCTTCAGTCTGTCTGTCTGTCTCTTGTTAGGTAACATGTTGTTGGTATTGATTTCCGATATGCAACGCCCACCAGGGAAGACAGAAGATGTTTGGTTAGATTTTGAAGACAATGATTTAAATCCCCATCTGTTGTGGTGATTTGATATCGCATTACTAATTTACCTCTATTATGGTGTAGCGAGAGTCAGCAAACCAGTGCCCCCATCCTCTCTCCTCTCTCTCTCTCTCTCTCTCTCTCTCTCTCTCTCTCTCTCTCTCTCTCTCTCTCTCTTTATCTTCAGTATGCGTACGTACCCAGATGGAGAAAACTTCATACATTTACCTCAACTACAAACACTTCTATCTGCTGTGTGGGATACTGGAGCAGAATTAACTAAAATGGATAAGCAAAGAGGTCTTCTCTGGCATACTTTCAAACACAAGCGCGCGCGCGCGCACACACACACACACACACACACACACACACACACACACACACACACACACACACACACACACACACTCATGCATACGTATACAGCACATCATGCACACACCACACACACATGCGCTCGGGTACACACACGGGCCCGTGCCTACACATCCATACACACACATGTGTAGGCCTACATTCACTACACATACATACAATAATAAAAGAAAAAGACACAACCAAGGTCTGACCAGCGCGTTGGGCTAATGCGTAGGTCAGACGTCTGCTAAGTCGTAGCCACGAGACCCTCTTCTTAAATTCTCTCATCTTAGTTATTAACTAATTTATCCATCAGCTTAAAGTCATGCGCAGTGTGGTCTCAAAACTTAGCGGACGTGGTGTAACGTATAATATGGACTAGTCCGCGCGCAGTGACGCCACCTTGATGAAACTGAAACTGAAGCATACTTAATTTAACAGAATCTTGTGATTTAGGAAAAACAAAAAAAACAAAACAAATTGGGCATTAAAGATACATGATGTGCTAGAGCGGTAAGTGCAGCAGAGCGACAGTGTCAGCACACTAAACATTATGCAACAGAGCGAAAGTGGCAGCACACTAAACATTATGCAACAGAGCGAAAGTGGCAGTACACTTAACATTATGCAACAGAGCGAAAGTGTCAGCACACTTAACATTATGCAACAGAGCGAAAGTGGCAGTACACTAAACATTATGCAACAGAGCGACAGTGTCAGCACACTAAACATCATGCAACAGAGCGAAAGTGGCAGTACACTAACATTATGCAACAGAGCGAAAGTGTCAGCACACTTAACATTATGCAACAGAGCGAAAGTGGCAGTACACTAAACATTATGCAACAGAGCGAAAGTGGCAGTACACTAAACATTATGCAACAGAGAGGAAAGTGTCAGCAAACTAAACATTATGCAACAGAGGGAAAGTGGCAGCACATTAAACATTAAAGCATAAATAAACCCAGACACTTTTGTCTCAAACGCAACCCTCCCCCCCCCAAAAAAAAAAAAAACAAACAAACAAAAAAAAAAACAAAAACAAACAAAAACAACAAACAAAACACAACAAACAAACAAACAAACAAACAAAAAACAAACACAAAAACAACTAAAACAGCAAGCGAATGTCCATTGGTAATGCAACACACAATTTACGCATAGTGTGCGAGTCTTTGAGGGGAAAAAAGTTTTTAAAAAGGGGAAAAAGAGGATGAAGGCCCCCACTAAAAGAGAAGGAATAGAAGAAGAAGAAGACTGTCTGTCTGTCTGTCTGTCTGTCGGTCTGTCTGTCTGTCTGTCTGTCTGTCTGTCTGTCTGTCTCTCTCTCTCTCTCTCTCTCTCTCTCTCTCTCTCTCTCTCTCTCTCTCTCTCTCTCTCTCTGTATTTTTCGATCTCTTCTGTTTTCGTCACTCTGTCTCTGTCTGCCTGTCTCTGTATCTATCCTGGCTCTCTGTCTGTCTGTCTGCCTTCCTCTCAGTCTATCAGTCTGTCTGTGTGACTCACTGTTTGTCTGTCCGTCTGTCTGTCTGTCTGCCCCTGTCTCTTCTGCCTGTCTGTCTATCTGTCTGTCTGTCTGTCTGTCTGTCTCTGTCTGTCTCTGTCTGTCTCTGTCTGTCTCTATTTGCCTCTCTCTGTCTCTCTCTGTGTCTGTCTCACTCTGTCTCTTTCTGTCTCTCTTTGCTCTTGTATAGATCTCTGTCTGTCTCTCTGTCTGTGTCTCTCTATGTCTCTCACTCTCTATCTGTCTGCCTGTCTGTCTGTCTGTCTGTCTCTCTGTATCTGTCTGACCGTCTCGTTAAGTGACACGGTGTTCGTATCGCTTTCCCACGAACTGAACCCAGCAAGGGGGAGATAAAAGATGTCTTTTCCATTCTGAGGAAATTGCTGGAATTCCCATTGGCTGTGATGATTTT
>JADBJO010003716.1:76554-86554 GCA_016801955.1 Conus betulinus
TACTCAGACCTTGATCTTGAACATACGCGCGCATGCGCACACAAACTCTCTCTCTCTCCCTCCCTCCCTCCCTCCCTCTCTCTCCCTCTCTCTCTTTCGCGTGCATGGTGGAAGACTGGCTTCTGTTGCGACCTTTCCCCAGTGTGTCAAAAGTGGACAGGGGTCAGAGCCGCCGTCGTCAGAGGCTGGTACAAAGGACTAGCACGCTGCGGCCATCATCTGACCTCACCGCTGCCCACAGCGCACAGGTCAGTGGTCAGTGAGGTGGACACCACGTCTGGAAGTGACCAGGCCTCTACAACTCTTGGGTGGGGAGGGGAGTACCTCTAAGTGATGTAACTTTGAGATTTGACGTCCACCACCAATGTCACAAACGGTTTTCAGATCAATCAGAACCTTTGTCAGATGCGGCTGACTGCGCCCGATGCATTGATTTGGCTGGGGCAAGAGTTGATGTGTTGATCTGGCTGGGGCAAGAGTTGATGTGTTGATTTGGCTGAGGCAAGAGTTGATGTGTTGATTCGGCTGGAGCAAAAGTTGATGTGTTGATTTGCCTGGGGCAAAATTTGATGTATTGATTGTCAGAGGCAAGATTTGATGCGTTGATTGTCAGCGGCAAGATTTGGTGCGTTGCTTGTCAAGGGCAGGATTTGAGCGTTGCTTGTCAAGGGCAAAATTTGATGTGTTGATTGTCTGGGGCGAAAATTGATGTTTTGATTGTCTGGGGCAAGATTTGAGCGTTGATTGGGGCAAGATTTGAGGGGTAATGGCACAGTTTCTCTCTATGCAACATACGGTTGTCTGCTCTCTCGCTTGACTGGTTTGACCAAGGTTTTTCTTGGGGGGAGGAGGAAGGGGGGGGGGGGGGGAGGTAATGATGCAGACTCTCCAAACAAGACACGGGTGACTCCTCTCTGGGTTGACTAGCTGGATCAAAGTTAAGGAAGAGGGAGGAAAGGACGGGTGGGGACAGGGGTGGGGTAACGATGCAGACTCTCCAAGCGAGACACAGTTGACCGCTGTCGAGGTTTACTGGTTGGAGCGAAGTTTAATGGGGAGGGGGGGGGGGGGGGGTAGGGGAGATGTGTGTGTGGGGGGGGGGGGGGAGGGGGTAGCCATGCGATCCGTTTCTGGTTGGCTGTCATCGAGGTTGATCATTTAGAGCTAGGTTACCAAACGTAACGCAGATGCAAAGCTATGCATGCTTGGTCAGGTATTCAGTAACAAAGCGCTCCCCCCCCCCCCCCTGCCCCCTCCACACTAGACAGAATTAGCTTTCCTCCAAAGTATGCCAGGAGACAGGAGAAAAAGAACTCAATCCCAAAAGCTTCCCTGTGTGATTAAGTAGCTGAGCTGTAAGCCTAATAAAACTGGAACTGGCAAATCCTTTCATCTTCTCTCTCTGTCTGCTGTGGGTTAGATGAAATTCAAACTTGCAAATAATTTAATCCCCTCTCTCTCTGTCCCTATACAGAACCAACTGTGTTGAGAATACTGGGTGTGCGTGTGGAAAAGACTTGAGTGTCAAGAAAAGATAAACTGTGTCTGTAGCAGTACAGTTGTGCTCTCCCTTCTCTGTGACCTATCTGGGGTCAAGTATTCTTTGACCTCATTCGTCGTCGACAGACGGAGAGAAAGCGACATTTTCACTCCCACGTAAGGAGATAGCCAGTGCAAGGACTCTGGGTAATCAGATCTGACAGACACATGACAATGGACAGGTGTTCATTTCTCACAACAGTCACACCTGCGTCGCTCCCAGGAGGATAAAGGGTAAAGGTCCGACTGCACAGATAAACGTGACCCCCCCCCCCCCCCCCCCCCAAGCGCTTCATTGTTTCTGCTACAATCACAGCTGGGTGTAGCTTTTGTTCGAAGATCAGCTGTCATGACAACAGATTCATTGCACATTTCAGCTAGAGCTCGAGACATTTTGAGCGTGATTCTGAGGTAACGCCAATGTGGTGGTGTTTTTAATGAACAAGTACGCTATGCATGACCCTTTTTTTTCTGTCTTCTAGGACTGTTCACTCTCAAATCCTTGAGCCCCGGCAACAGCGTAGGAACACAAGGAATCCACAAGTCACATCTGGTTCTACTTTCCTTATTGACGTGTAGCAGTGAACGAATCTACTGAACCCAAATCCAAGGGAAAAAAATCTTCAATTTTTAACATTACATTAAAAAAAATCTTTTCAGAGAAGCAGGGTGATTTTCATTCGCTGATCAAAGGGTTTTAATTACTACATGACCTCTACCGTAACTCTGAACTTTGACCTACAAATATTACCAGATGTTTTTCCAAAGAAAAATAATCTGGTGGTTCATGTCTCGGACTGGACTATTGTAGAATTGGGGGTGGAGTCGAGTCGACTGGGATGGGAGAGGCAGGGGGGTGGGGAGGGGGAGGGGAAGGAGAGAAAGGGGATGTGGGTGGGTGTGGACAGGATGAGAGGTGGGGGTTAAGGGAGAAAGAGATGGATGAGTGCAGAGTTGAAGATGACAGAGTTTCATTGTCAGTACCCAGTTCACCTCATCTTACTATCAAGGGTGAAATAGGTCAAGTGGATTTTTATCTGTCTCCAGTGTGGGCGACTACACGTCTGTGTGTGGCTGGCGAACGGATGGGCTGGAATGTTCGAGAGGCTGGGCTTGAAGAGGGAGGGAGGGGAGGGGGTGGTGATAAGGCTGGGGTGGGGGACGAGGGGAGGCATTTAAAGAGGGGGGCTGGGGTGGGGGTGGGCTTCAGATACTACATTGTTTCAGAGATACCGATGCTGTACCAAACCCGTCAGCCTGTTGTGTGATCCGTTCTTTGTCTCCGCGTCTGTTTTCTTTCTTTAGATACATGCACGTGCGAATCGTGAGCTTGCGTGTGCAGAAGACAAAACATACAAGTACATTCATATACGTGCACAGAGCCTCAGGAAGAGTGCCTGGTCTGCGTAGGTATATAGACTTGTGCTCCCAAGGACCCGCTCAAACGTGCGTGCGTGCCTGACACAGTATCTTTTTCTGTGTGATGACACGGTCAAATATATGACCTTGTCAACAATGACCTCACAATATGATTCCGTTCTATTTAGATATAACTCGAGTCTTCCGTTCATATTGTATGTGTCTGATTTACCAATACCCGACCTGCTGCTAGTTTTATTCGTATATTCATTACGTCATCTTTTCGCAGTGCATGTCGCCATGTTCACCCGGTGCCTGATGTATACTGTAAAGTGTTATTTGTATATATACTGTAGAGTGTTATTTGTATGTTTCACGGGTGGTCTTTTCACGGTGTAAACACTTCAAAGTTTGCTGAGGATGAGGAAAGCGAACCCAGTAACTCTCGCCAAATGGGAGTGTTAGCAGGGAGTGTTATACAGCCTGCGCCTGTTCAAATCTCTTTCTTGCTCTGACAGACATGTGTATTACGACTCTTCCTTTTGTTTCTGACAGATGGTATATTCGACAAATGTTCACTTCTATTTCAGGAGCTGACCCTCCCCCCATTCCCTCCCTCACACACACACACACACACACACACACACACACACACACGCACACACGTTTTATTCTCTCTCATCCTCCCATCCGACGTCCACGCTTCCCCCCCTCCTTTCCCCGCCTCCATTTCAGCCTGTGTCCTATTGAATGTGATCTCTACTCAGCACCCCCCCCCCCCCCCCCCATCCTGTTTCATTAGTGATTCCAAGTTTGCCCTCCATGGTACTTTGTGTTCACTCTTTCCGTTTTGAATTCTACTGTTTTTCCTTTCTTTTCTCGCTACTGACAATGAGCACGTGGCTGGTAATGTGTCGCGATTTCCTTCTTAGAGATCGGTCTTTCCACCTACTGTGTGTGTGTGTGTGTGCGTGTGTGTGTGTGTGTGTGTGTGTGTGTGTGTGTGTGCGTGCGTGTGTGTGTGTGTGTGTGTGTGTGTGCGTGCGTGCGTGCGTGCGCGTGCGTGCGTGCGTGCGTGTGCGTGCGTGCGTGCGTGCGTGTGTGTGTGTGTGCGTGTGTGTGTGTGTGTGTGTGTGTGCGTGTGTGTGCGTGTGAACTTTTCATGCTTTTGTGATCCATTGGTCAACTTACCCCTTTTTTTATGAAAAAAAAAGTCCGAGCAAATTGGGATGAGAGGAGGGGTGAAGGTGTGTGTGTGTGTGTGTGTATGTGTGTGTGTGTGCCTTGTTCACCGGTACCAAACCCTCTCAAAAAAAAAACACACACACACACACACACACACACACACACACACACACACACACACATGTGTGTGTGTCTGTGTGTGATGAAAATAAAAAGTCAAGAAAATATATTGTAGATATAAAATCCTTCACTAGCAGGCTATGGTGACCATTGTGACCCATCCTGAAGACAGAACTAGCCACATTACCTGCTCCTGAAGTCCTCAGTTCACAGTGTATGTGCCTCGTTCACCAGTACCCGGCTCTTCTTCATCCATGCAGAGTGTACTTACCTTCCTCACCGGTATTTGACACAGTGATAAAAGATTTATTGAGGCCTGTACAGTCCTCATGGCATCTTGTTTTTGACAATGTAAGTGCCTAGTTGACTAGCCCCCAACTGTGTGCAATAACTTTGGTTATTCATCAAGTCATCAATTTCACAGTTTATGAGCACTGACCACAAACACCTGACCCTAAAACAGGTTTTATTCGGATATTCCAGAAGACATCTTTTTGTGGAGCATACGGCTTGTGTACCAGTACCAGTACCTGGCGCTGTAACAGACATTTAACAAAAATTCCTCCTGTCATCTTCTGACAACGAGGGTGGACAGCTGACCAATACTACAAAGCTGGCCACACCACACCACACCACTGTCACACCCCGCGCCAAGCACTGAGATAACCTGCGCAAAGTGATTCTCCTGTATGGCTAGACAGACTTGGGGGGGAAAAAACAAACACCTCCTGATTTATGACTCCAGGTGAAATACAGGGCAGGGGAACGCAGAGAGGAGTGGAAGGGGTGGGAGAGAGGGTGGAAGTGATATAGGGGAGGCGGGGTGGGGTAAGGGGGGTAGGGTGTTCAAGTGCAGACAACCTGGGCGAAATACACAAAGGCGTGAACCTTACCCCCGGACAGGGGTGGGTGCAGTGGTGATTTGTGGGAGTGGGGATTATGTAGAAGTGTGTGTGTGTGTGTGTGTTTAATGAAGAGAAAATCGATTAAACTGAGTTTGTCTTGTTATGATAGTTCTCCATGTCAACGCAGCAAGAAAATAAAGGAAGGCGTAGAGTGAAAGCGGCAGTGTACTTGAAGAAAAAAAAAAAAAAACCAGAGAGAGAGAGAGAGAGAGATGTTTTATTTCCTCTGAAGGGGTGTGATCCATATACTGTGACGCTTTGACACTGAACATAAGAGACACATCCACATGTTGAGAATAGAGTTTTAACGTCTTTAACAGAAAAAAGCATATAGGCACATGCCTCTATGTCAAGAGAGGAGAGAGAGAGAGGAGAGACGAGAGGAGAGAGAGAGTTCTCAGCGGGTTTAGGGATGGGGCGAGGAAGGGGAGGGGTGGAGAGGATGTTTGGCAGGCGTGTGTTCTCAGTAAAGACGGAATCAAAACCTGGGCACAGTGACACAACACAACAGACGGAGGTGACCAGGTCAAAGACTGTGACTCTGGGGGGGGGGGGGGGGGGGGGGGACACAAGACAACGTTAGTGCTGATGACAGACCACAGCGTGTTGAGAAACCAAAGTCCTGCTGACCGTGGTGTGTTGTGTGTGTGTGTGTGTGTGTGGTGTGTGTGTGTGAGAGAGAGAGAGAGAGAGAGAGAGAGAGTCAACACAAGAATTTATTTGTCCACAAGCCCAGCAGACAAGACGAGCAGACGAAGAAGAATAAAAACACAATGGCGTTTCTTGTGTGGTGTGTGTGTGGGGGGGGGGGGGGGGGGGGGGGGGGAGAGGAAAGGGGGATCTAGAGGGGGACAAGGGGGGTGTGGTGAGATGGAGGGGGTGGGGGGGGGGGGAGTCAACTATGTCGTGCTGACCTTGCAGTCCTGACGGGGCCAGTCTCCATTCAGCACTGTGTCTGGCAGGTGGCCCTCTGTGTCTGGCAGTGGCCCTCTGTGTCTGGCAGTGGCCCTCTGTGTGACTCAGCCCTCTGTATGCCTGTCTCCATTCAGCACTGTGTCTGGCAGTGGCCCTCTGTGTCTGGCAGTGGCCCTCTGTGTCTGGCAGTGGCCCTCTGTGTGACTCACCATCTGTATGCTGTCTCCATTCAGCACTGTGTCTGGCAGTGGCCTGTGTGTGTGTCTGGCAGTGGCCCTGTGTGTCTGGCGGTGGCCCTCTGTGTGACTCAGCCCTCTGTATGCTGTCTCATTCAGCACTGTGTCTGGCAGTGGCCCTCTGTGTCTGGCAGTGGCCCTCTGTGTCTGGCAGTGGCCCTCTGTGTCTGGCGGTGGCCCTCTGTGTGACACATCCCTCTGTATGCCTGTCTCCATTCAGCACTGTGTCTGGCAAGAGAACCTCTGTGTCTGGCAGTGGCCCTGTGGGGGACTCAGCCCCCTGTCTGCCTGGTGGCCACACTGCAGTCCTGACGGCGCCAGTCATCTCTGCGGCACTGTCCTCGTGTGTGGGGTCACTTGACATGTGTGGGACACATTGACACGTACCCTTACTGCCCCGCCCCCCAACCCCCCCCCCCCCCCCCCCCCCCCCACAGAGACACAGACACTTATGTTTTCATGCCAAAACAAGGAGACCACACACACACACACACCACACAAACACCACACACACACACACACACACACACCACACACACACACGCACACACACATGGGAGAGAGAGAGAGAGAGGAGAGACTGAGAGAGAGAGAGACAGACAGACAGACAGACAGACAGAGAAAGAGAGGCGCTGTGAACGAACCACTCACACACACACACACACCCCACACACACACACACAACACACACACCACACACATGGGAGAGAGAGAGAGATGGAGAGAGAGAGAGAGAGAGACAGACAGACAGACAGACAGACAGAGAAAGAGAGGCGCGTGAACGAACCACACACACACACACACACACGCGCGCGCGCGCGCACACACACACACTCCACATGCACGCACGAACGCACGCTCGCATGCACACACGGGCGTGCGCCCATCCACCCACACACACACGCACACACACCTCCCCCCCCCCCTTCACACGCACACACAAAACACGCACGCGCGCGCGCGCGGACACACATACACACACACACTCTCTCTCTCTCTCTCTCTCACACACACCCACACACACACACACATGGGGGAAGAGGGAGAGAGAGAGAGAGAGAGAGAGAGAGGAGAGAGAGAGACAGACAGACACAGACAGACAGGACAGACAGACAGACAGACAGATAGAGAGACAGACAGAGAGAGAGAGGTGCGTGCACAAACACTCCGTGCGCGCGCGCGCGCGCCACACACACACAACACACACACCACACACACACACACATTTTCAAACGTGTCCCCTTTCCTTTCCTCTCCTACCTTCCATTCTTTGCAGCCCCCCCCCCCCCCCCCCCGCCCCTCCCCTACTTCACCCTCCCCTCCATTTACCCTCCCCCTACCACCCTCTCTCTCTCTCTCTCTGCCCGTCCCTTTCTTCTGTAACTCAGTGACTGCCGTACCTACATTCCTGCCATAGCTGGTCGTGTGGAGCCGACGTCACCCTGTCTTTCCATTGTATGTGCGGCGGGCTGGGGCTGGGGGGGGGGGGGGGGGGGGCAAAGTCACGCAGTTCTCTCCCTTGACACGCGTAACTTCGTCCCTTCTCTCGCACCGAACGGCGCCAAGCCTTTGTGCTCTTTTTTTTTTTTCTTACGTTTTAGAGAGAGAGAGAGAGAGAGAGAGAGAGAGAGAGAGAGAGAGAGATGAACTTGCATTCTATGAAGCAAAAAAACTATGAAGCAAAAAAAAAAGTTATCGTACTCTACGCATGCAGAGAGAGAGAGAGAGAGAGAGAGAGAGAGAGAGAGAGAGAGTACGTCTGTATGCATAGGTTTACGGACTACTAACGTGATATTACAACTCAGTGCGTCGCTTACAGGCCAACTGTGTGAGATTTTGACCGCGCGTAGTTCACAGATCTGCTACCTGATAATACCATTCTGCCTAGATTAGAGACCAACTACTTGATATTACGACTCTACGCGTAGCGTGAAGACCACTGTACGTGATATGACGCTTGTATGCGTAGCTTGCAGACCACCTTCGTGACACTTGTGATTCTGCATAATCAGTGGACTACTTGGTAGTGGAACATTCACTGCCTTGTTTTGTACTTATTTCAGCAAAATTAGGACTACTTTGCAGCTTGTCTTCTGTGTATATCTGTACGTTAACGACGATAAGAAGTATCAAGTTGTATATTTTACCCTTATATAAACAAGTAAAGTTGATGGGTGAAAAATACACTTAACTTGTGTCAGTTCTTTGTTGTTCTTTCAGTATTGAATGTTTGAACTTCTCTCTAATTCTGTCTCTTGGAGCGACAAGTACCGTTAAGTGTACAAGCCTGAGGAGAATTATTCCTGGGCCACTCTTGAATAGTTTTAACAGTCCCGGAAAAAAAAATGGAAAATTTCTTTCGATGACTAGTACCAGAAAGGTGCTCCTTCCATCACTAGGAAGAGAGAGGGTGGAGGTTATTTATTTTTTTTTTTTTGAGAAAATATTCCATGTCCTTCCGCTTGAAGACAACACACCTACCTACCCACCCCCAACTCTTGCCACAGGAGTATATCTAACCTGGCAGAAAACAAAATATCAAATAAAATCTGGTCTCTTCCATTTGACGCACGTAAGCTATGCGGATGGCTGCTACACAGTCGTAATTCACCTAGGTGCCGCCTATCATGTTTCGCACAACAAACAACACTTCATGACGAATCCTGGACGGTTACGTGTGTAATACCCACGTAGAGAGGGACAGGCTGGGTGGACAGGGAGGTTGAGTTGGGCAATGGTTGGGCGGAGACGACGTTGTTGAGTCGTGAGTGAGCAGTCGGGATTCATGACTGAATGAACGACTGAATGACGGACTGCCTGACTGCCTGGCGGAAGAAGAAAGACGACGCAGCCAGCCGACGCTATGATTCAAGTCGTCGTGTTTGTGTGCCAGTGACAGCGACCAGCGCTATGTGATGTTCTCCTGTCTGAGGACACCGGTCTAGGAGTGTGTCAGTTAGGAGATGGCGTTACAGGGATGAACCAGTGTCATGACGAATGGCAACACTTCGTCTCTCCCCTGCCCCCTTTTGCCGCCACGCCGAGAACTCAAAACCTTTATTGGAAATGAAATGAGGCAGGGAACAGTAAACAATAAACAGTAAACAAGTGGGGTAGTCTTTGTTCCGATTAAAGGCAGATATATTTGTATTGCCTGCTCCGAGGCCTTTCGTCCGCTGGGTCGGAAACTCATCAGGGAGACACGCTGGCTGTATCTGCGCTCCTGGCGTCAAATAGAGACACACCACAGTCCATAATACCGCGGTGTTCTCACCACTATTGGATTCTTTTTTGCACCCTTGGTGGTGAGAAACACCACGGTATTATGGACTGTGGTGTGTCTCTATTTGACGCCAGGAGCGCAGATACAGCCAGCCGTGTCTCCCTGATGAGTTTCCGACCCAGCGGACGAAAGGCCTCGGAGCAGGCAATACAAATATATCTGCCTTTAAAAGGGGATTGCGATGGTTTCCTTATGCAGCCTCCAAACCTTTAGTCCCCCCATCCCCCCTCATACCCTTTTCTCTTGTCTCTGTCTGTCTGTCTCTTTGCCTCCCTCTCCCTCTCTCTGTGCCTCTCATCTTCCCTCCCTCCAGTCTCCCTGCCCCCCCCCCCCCCTCTCCTCTCTCTCTCACGCTCTCTCTCTTCACGCATGTGTAATGATGATGACTATGACGACGACGACGAGTGTGTGTGGTGTGTGTGGGAGAGAGAGGGGGGGGGGGGGAGAGCATCTGAATA
>JADBJO010003716.1:89054-156554 GCA_016801955.1 Conus betulinus
ACAGGCACACACACACACACACATAAACACACACACACACACACACACACACACACACACACACACACACACACACACACACACACACAGAGAATGGGGGGGGGGGGGGACACAAGAGAGAGAGAGAGAGAGAGAGAGAGAGAGAGAGAGAGAGACAAAGAGAGAGAGGGAGAGTTCTGTCTCATCCTTTGCACCCCTCCCTCCCCCACAGTCATCATTCTCACAGCAATCATTCCCACTCCCCCACACACATCCACCTCATTCCGGTGTTGACCAGGCCTGAGAGGCACAGACACTGCAGTGTTAGTCCAGGAATTGGAACAATAATGTGGAAAACGCATTCACGGAGAAGGTGAAACTCGACCCTGTGCTTCCAGTCTTCCCAGTTGATCCCATCGCGCATTGGGTGGAAACTGACCGGAGCCACCGGATCCACCACCAAAAAAAAAAAAAGAAAGAAATGCCTCAGAAGGGAATGGAACCCCCCGACCCTTCAACCCGCCAAGCCACGGGGCCAATTCTACACCTCAGCGGCGTGTTGTTTGCTTCTGTCTTGGTATCTCTGTCCCTGTGTCAGTCTGTTTGTCTGTCTCTCTGTTTCCTCCTGCCTCCAATTCTTTGTGGTTCTGTCTGTTGGTCTGTCTGCCTCTCTGTCTGTCTGCCTGTCTGTGTCTCTGTCTGTCTCGGTCTGTTTCTGTCTCTGTCTGTGTGTCTGTCGTTCTCTCTCTCTCTCTCTCTCTCTCTCTCTCTCTCTCTCTCTCTCTCTCTCTCTCTCTCAATCACTCGTTCGCTCGCTCCCACACTCTCCCCCATCTTTCTGTGTCCCCCTCCTGCCCCCCCCCCCCCTCTCTTTTTTCTCTGTATACATTTGCGTGTATGTACGTGTTGTGTGTATAAAGGCCCCCGCGCGCGTGCATGCGCGCGCGCGCGCGCGCGCGCGCGCGTGTGTGTGTGTGTGTGTGTGTGTTATTGCAGTCATCGTAGATATAGGTTCGTATGTTTGCGCGCCTGTACGTCTTGATGATTATGTTTATGTGTATATGTGTTTGTGCATTCATACTACATAAGTATATGTGTGTGTGTGTGTGTGTGTGTGTGTGTGTGTGTGTGTGTGTGTGTGTGCGTGCGTGCGTGCGTGCGTGCGTGCGTGCGTGCGTGCGAGCGCGCGCGCGTGCGCGCGTGCGTGCGTGCGTGCATGTGTGTGTGCTCGCGCGCGTATACTCAAAATGTCTGCGAGTAATTTTCCCATTGTAGGTCCCATGTAAACATTCCATCTGTCACGGTGGAAGGTCGGAACACGTCAAGAAACATCACTGTTAACAGTCTCCGAAGTCGAAATCCCCGAAAACTCCCAGCCGTCAATTCATGACCGTGATTATCTCTAACAGCTCGGTGATAGATAGAGGAGAGGTTGGCAGCATGATTATCAGTGCAGGAGGAGGAACGATGATGGATGAGCAAGACGACGACCCTTTAAGAGTTGTGATGCAAGAAAGATGATGAAGTGTTACGTGGATTTGTGTGTGAGTCGTGCCGTCCCTGCTAAGCCTGCTATTCAGCACATCTTGTCCTGGACTTCGTATGGAAACCTAGACGCGTCATAAGCTGATGATAGTTGTTATATAAAAAAAAGTGTTGTCTTTTAGGAAACCTGTGATAGTAGGGAAATTAATCATTATCGCTGGTATCCTTAACGATTGCCTTTATTTTACTGTTAGTACTTCTCAACAAAATAGTGAGAATAGGTAAAATAGTAATTATCGGTGTTACTCCTGCAGAATACATTTTTAAAATCCTGTTTTCCCTAATGAAAACAGTCATCACCTTAAAAAATCCAGCAATAACAAGGGAAAACAGTTATTATCACTGTTACTGAAGAGATCATTACTATTTTCCCTGTTTTCCCGACTCCTAGCTCCAGCGCAGTAATACCAAAGATATCAGTGCGCATGCGCATGTCACAAATAATAAGGGGGGGGGGGGGGGGGGGGGGGGAGGGATCCAGCGATAATTATTAATTTCCTTTTTTTTCTTTTTCCTCGAAAACCAGTCTGAACCTTGCTGAAAACAGGGGAAAATAGTTATCCTGAAGAAATTCGGTAAAACAATCGTGAAATAACAGATAACAGAGATAACAACTGATTTAACTATTTTTGTGTTTTACTTGCAAGAAAATGTCTCATTTTCATTAAGAAAACAACTATTATCGGCTTTTGGCAATGGTATGTACTCGCATACTTTCTCGCTGACATTTTTCGGGTTCAGGAAGACAAGGAAATCAAAATCTAGTTGTGTGTGTGTGTGTGTGTGTGTGTGTGTGTGTGTGTGTGTGTGTGTGTGGTGATTTCATGCTATAGTTCATTGATGGATCAGTTGATTTGATTTGTCTGGGTGATTGATCAGTTATGGGCTTTCTTGGGTGATTTTTTTTCGCTGAGTAAATGTCTTATATTTGTCTGATTCTATCTGCGTTGAAAATGAAAAATGGCTATTTCATGACTGGGAACATAAAGTTTGCATCGCATAAGTCAGGGTCAGTCATCAATTGGATGTGTTCAACAGATCGCTTTATGTCAGTCTGTCTGTATGTATGTATGTCTGTGTGTCTATCAGTCTATCTATCTGTCTGTCTATTTGTCTGTCTGTCTTTGTCTTACTATCTGTCTGTTCTGTCTGTTGTGTTGTCTGTCTGTCTGTTTGTCTGTCTGGGCTGCTTGGCTGGCTCAAACACACTGATACTTTGTGTTACAGGGCTGAGGAATGAATGGATAAGCTGCAAAAGAAAGAAGCAAACAAATCATGTCCTACCGAATACAACATTTTAAAAACGGTGTCATCCAATCACAAAAGGTCAAACAGGCAGAGCGTTTATTTGCAGGGTTGACAGGTCGTGCAGTCTGTGTTTCAGGGAATGATTTACTGTGTGTTTCAGGGAATGATTTACAGTGTGTTTGTGTTTCAGGGAACGATGTGTTGTGTGTTTCAGGGACTGATTTGCTGCGAGCTTGAAGGAGTGGAAGTGTTTTGTGTTTCAGGGAGAATGATGTGCTGTGTGCTTCAGGGATGAGGATTTTGTGTGCTCAAAGAAATGGTGAGTTGTGTGTTTCAGGGAATGATTTACTGTGTGATTAAAGGGATCAGGGAGTGTTGTGTGTTTCAGGGAATGATCTGCTGTGTGCTTAGGGGAATAATCTGTTGTGTGTTTCAGATGATGATGTGTGTTTCAGGGAATGATGTCTTGTGTGTTTCAGGGATGATGTGTGTTTCAGGGAATGGTGTATTGTGTGTTTCAGGGATGATGTGTGTGTGGGTTTTCATGGAGTGATATGTCTGTGTGTTTCAAGGGATGATGTGTGTGTTTCAGAGGATGGTGGGTCTCTGTGTATCAGGAGATGATGCATCTATCTGTGTTCAGGGAATGACGTGTGTTTCATGGGTTGATGCATTTGTGTATTTCAGAGGAATGATGTGTGCTTCAGAGGATGATGTGTGTTCAGGGGATGAAGTGTGTGTTTCAGGGAATGATGTGTCTGTGTGTTTCAGGGAATGATGTGTGTTTCAGGGGATGTGTCTGTGTGTTTCAGGGAATGATGTGCCTGTGTCTGTGTGTTCCAGATAATGATGTGATGTGTCTATGTGTTTCAGGGAACGATGTGTCTGTGTGTTTCAGGAAATGATGTGTCTGTGTGTTTCAGGGAATGAGGTGTCTGTGTGTCAGGGAATGATGTGTCTGTGTGTTTCAGGGAATGATGTGTCTGTGTGTTTCAGGGAATGATGTGTCTGTGCCTGTGTGTTTCAGGGGTAAGGCTCCAAGGATGGCGATACTGAGGAGGACGGCGGAGGGCTATGGCTTTGTGCTGAGAGGGGCGAGAGGTCAGTGGGGGGGCAGGATGGTGGGAGGGAAGGGACGGGCAATGGCGTGTCAACTGAAATGTCTAGAGTTGTGAGCTAGGGCACGTAGGGGGTGTGTGTGTGTGTGTGTGTGTGTGTGTGTGTGTGTGTGTGTGTGTGTGTGTGTGTGTGTGTGTGTGTGTGTGTGTGTGTGTGTGTGTGTGTGTGTGTGTGCGCGCGCGACACACGTACACACACTGATTGACTGGCCGACTGACTGATACACTTTTCTTGTCAGGTGAACACCAGATTATTGTGACAATCCACAGATGAAGATGAACTTAGAAAGAACATTTTTAGATTAAAATAAAAGGAATTCACTGACAAATAGATCAGAAATTATAACTCACACACGCACGTACGCATGCACATACATACACACACATGCGCATGCACGTGCATGCGAGCGCGCACAGAAACGCCAACACAAACACAGAGAGAGAGAGAGAGAGAGAGAGAGAGAGAGAGAGAGAGAGAGAGAGAGAGAGGGAGAGAGAACTTCACTGTAGCATTTCAAGTTTCATTTGTTATGATTGGTCATTTAACGTGTTATTTATTTATTCATCAATTTTCATGCTTCTTGTTTCGCATCATTCACATATATAAAACCTTGTGCTCCAGTTTTATATTTCTGGAGTTAAAAAAAAAAATTCCACTCAAATTGATCAATCGATCGATCCTGTGATCCCTCTGCCTAATTCTTCATTTCAATGATTGTTGTCTGCAGCGCCGAGTTCCCAGGGAACGTTGGATTTTGTTCCCAGTCCCCAATTCCCAGCCCTGCAATACCTGGACAGCGTGGAGTCCGGGGGGCAGTCCTTCAGGGCGGGGCTACTGGCCGGGGACTTCATCCTGGAGGTGAGGGACGGATCACTGTTTATGTGTCTGTCTCTTTGTCGGCCTGTCAGTCCGTCAGTCTGTCTGTCTGTTTGTCCGGGGGTCAGTCCTTCAGGGCGGGGCTACTAGCCGGGGACTTTATTCTAGAGGTGAGGGACTAGGTTACCGTCTGTCTGTGTGTCTGTGCGTCTGTCTGTCCGTGGGTCAGTCCTTCAGTGCGGGGCTACAGGCTGTGGGCTTTATTTGGAAGGTGAGGGAGGGGTCGCTGTCTGTGTGTACTTGTCTGTGTCTGTGTACCTGTCTGTCTGTCTGTCCGGGGGTCAGTCCTTCAGGATGGGGCTACAGGCTGGGTACTTTACGTTGGAGGTGAGGGACGGGTCACTCTCTTTCTGTGTGTCTGTCTGTCTGTGAGTCTGTCTGTCTGTCTGTCTGTCTGTCCTGGACTCAGTCTTTCAGGGCAGGGCTACGAGCCAGAGACTTTATTCTGAAGGTGAGGAGACGGATCAATATCTTTGTGTCGGTCTCTCTGCCTGTATATCTGTCTGTCTGTCTGTCTGTGGGGTTTGCTTTCGAGATACTTCATTCTGGCTGAGAGCTTGCTCGCCGTCTGTTTGTCTGTATGTCTGTTTGTCTGTTCTGTCTGTATGCCTGTCTGTCTGGTGGTCAGTCTTTCAGTGAGAGTCTGCATTCCGGGTACTTCATTCCAGATGATGATTCTTGATCACTGTCTGTCTGTTTATCTGCTCTGTCTGTGTTGGTGTCTTGATCACTGTCTGTCTGTTTATCTGTTCTGTCTGTGTTAGTGTCTTGATCACCGTCTGTCTGTTTCTCTGTTCTGTCTGTGTTAGTGTCTTGATCACCGTCTGTCTGTTTACCTGTTCTGTCTGTGTTAGTGTCTTGATCACCGTCTGTCTGTTTACCTGTTCTGTCTGTGTTAGTGTCTTGATCACCGTCTGTCTGTTTCTCTGTTCTGTCTGTGGTAGTGTCTTGATCACCGTCTGTCTGTTTCTTCTGTTCTGTCTGTGGTAGTGTCTTGATCACCGTCTGTCTGTTTCTCTGTTCTGTCTGTGGTAGTGTCTTGATCACCGTCTGTCTGTTTCTCTGTTCTGTCTGTGGTAGTGTCTTGATCACCGTCTGTCTGTTTCTCTGTTCTGTCTGTGGAGTGTCTTGATCACCGTCTGTCTGTTTCTCTGTTCTGTCTGTGGTAGTGTCTTGATCACCGTCTGTCTGTTTCTCTGTTCTGTCTGTGGTAGTGTCTTGATCACCGTCTGTCTGTTTCTCTGTTCTGTCTGTGGTAGTGTCTTGATCACCGTCTGTCTGTTTCTCTGTTCTGTCTGTGGTAGTGTCCGGGAGTCAGTCTTTTAGAGAGGGATACACACCGGTGGATTTTTTTCTGGACATGAGATATAGGTCATCGTCCATCTGACTGTCTGTCTGTCTGTCTGTCTGTCTGTCTCTACGGGGCGGGCGGGTGAGGGTGGGGAGAGGTGTAGGGACCGACTTTTAAGGATGTGGAATGTATCCTTGAGGTGAAAATCTGTCACTTGGAGTTTGTCTCGTGTTGCCAGTTGTATGCGTGTGTGTGTGTCTCTTTGCATTACAGGACGTTATCTTGTGGACCGAATGAGGGGGTTTATGTCTGTGTGTCTCTTTGTATTTGACTCCCCGTGCGTGCGTGTGTGCGTGCCAAAGCGCTTAAGCACCTACTTCTTCTTAGTGTGTGTGTGTGTGTGTGTGTGTGTGTGTGTGTGTGTTGACACCCCCTCTTCGGTTGACGTTTGAAGATCCTCAGGACACTAACCACTACAACAACCCTATGTTTGCCCATGATATGCGTCGGCTGTGTGCAAAGTTAGTCTCTGAGGGCGTGACCTGACAACATCATACTTACGCTACGCACGAAATACCCAGGAGACTGGGGAAGAAAAGTGGGAGGCGGGGGATGTGGGAGGGGAAGTATATGTCGGGTGGGGGGGGGGGGGAGGGGTGCCAAATGTCCAGAGTAAGTTACATATGTGAAGACAGGAATACAGTTTTTTTAACTAGGTATGTACAGTAAAATCTACCCTCTCAGCTAATAATTGTCCTTCCACTATTGAAACTGTGTAAAGTATTGAAAAGTACTCCATACAATACGTCACAAAGATGTAATATGGCATAGAGAATTCTCATTTATGGAGCGCTCTGTCATAATGTTGCTGTTACCTTTGGATATATCTCAGTTTGATCATACCTTTTCTTCGCAAAGAAATGATTCTATATCATGCCAGGGGGTGTCTGGGATTTGAGGGTGGGGAATTTGAGTGTGGATATGTGTATGTAAGTGGTGAAAGAAGGGGGGGGGGGGGGGGGGGGAAGGAAAACAAAAAACAAAAAAGCCCCATGAAGAAGAGTGTAATACTCTTCTCCTAGGTGTACCTGAAGCTTTGTTCCAGCCATTTCAAAATGCAGCTGCTCGCTCTCAACTACACGGCACCAAAAACGATGTCATACATCAGATTTCTTGAAGAAATTAGACTGGTTCAAAATCGAGCATAGGATTCAGTATACATCTGCCTGTCTATGTAATAAGATTGTCGCACTGAAGTGCCTGTCTATGTAATAAAATTGTCGCACTGAAGCGCCTGTCTATGTAATAAGATTGTCGCATTGAAGCGCCTATCTTTCCATCTTTCTAAGAGAACATGAAAAGAGCCAATACATAGTGTTATCTAAAACCTGTAGTGTTTGTGGCCATAGATCTCTACGGCAAGATAAAGGAGTCAACGAACAGTGTTATTACCTGTAGCAGTTTTGGATCTCTAAAGTAAGATAACGGAGCCAACACACAATGTTTTAACCTGAAGTAGTTTTTTGGTTCTCTAAAGCAAGGTGAACGTAAGATTAAGAAGCCAACACACAGTGTTTTAACCTGTAGTACTTTTGTTTCTCTAAAGCAAGTTGAACGTAAGATAAAGGAACCAACACACAGTGTTTTAACCTGTAGTAGATCTGGTTCTCTAAAGCAAGGTGAAAGTAAGGAGAAGAATCAACACACAGTGTTTCAACCTATGTGTGCAGATCAACGGAGAGGACGTCAGACGAGCCACACACGAGAGCGTGGTGCAACTCATCCGCAACTCTGGAGAGTTCTTGGCCCTGAAGGTCGTGACCCCTGTCAGAGGGGCGACCGGGGTAGGGGCGGGGGTAGGGGTGGGGACGCTGCAGCGCCCCTTCTCCTCTCCCTCCCCCTCCACCCCGTCCTCCCCGTCCTCGCCCACCTCCCCGGTTTCGGCATCAGGGGGGTGGTTCCATCATGGGGGGGGAGTCAGGACGCTGCCCTCCCGTTCCAAGAAACCAGGTGAGAGGGAGGGCCGGGTCTCCTGCTGGCTGGAGGTCCTTGTGGTCTCTGAGGTCCTTGTGGTCTGTGAGGTCCTTGTGGTCTCTGTGAGGTCCTTGTGGTCTCTGAGGTCCTTATAGTCTGTGAGGTCCTTATAGTCTGTGAGGTCTTGTGGTCTGTGAGGTCCTTATAGTCTGTGAGGTCCTTATAGTCTGTGAGGTCCTTGTGGTCTGTGACGTCATTTTGGTCAGTGGTGTCCTTGTGGTATGTGAGGTCCTTGTGGTCTGTGAGATCCTCATAGTCTGTGAGGTCCTTGTGGTCTGTAACGTCATTTTGGTCAGTGTGTGTCCTCGTGGCTTGGTGTCCTTGTTGTCTGTGAGGTCCTTGTGGTCTGTGAGGTCCTTGTGGTCTGTGATGTCCTTGTGGTCTGTGAGGTCCTGGTGGCTTGTATCCTGTGTGGTCTGCGATGTCCTTGGTGTCCTTCTGGTTGATGATGTCCTTGTGGTCTGTGAGGTCATGAGTGTCCTTGTGGTCTGTGTCTGTGAGGTCCTTGTAGTCTGCGATGTCCTTGTGGTCTGTGGTGCCCTGGTTCTCTTTGTGACATCATTTTGGTCTGTGATGTCTTTATGGTCTGTGATGTCCTGTGGTCTGTGAGGTCCTTGGTGTCCTTGTGGTCTATGGTGTCCATGTGGTCTCTGTGGTGTCCTTGTGGTCTGTGTTGTCCTTGTGGTCTGTGAGATCCTGGTGGCTTGTTATCCTTGTGGTCTTTGATGTCCTCGGTGTCCATGTGGACTGTGACATCATTTTGGTCTGTGAGGTCTTTGTGTAGTTTGTGTTGTCCTTGTGGTCTGTGTTGTCCTGTGAGGTCTCTGAGGTCCTTGTTGCCTGTAGTGTCCATGTGGTCTGTGAGGTCTTTGTGGTCTGTGAGGTCCTTGTGGTCTATGGTGTCCTTGTGGTCTGTGGTGGTCCTTGTTGTCTGTGAGGTCCCTGTGGTCTATGAGGTCCTTGTGGTCTGTGAGGTCCCTTGTGGCACGCACGCACGCACGCACGCACGCACGCACACACACACACCACCACCACCACACCACACCACCACCACCCACGCACACGCACGTGTTCCACTACACATACCCTCTACATCTGTCCCATCCCCGCACACACTCTTACATTCCATGCATACACCACTGACAAGCGAAGAGGTTTTGTCCGATTTACTGACTAAATCCTCCACTACGCTTACACCTAAACAATCACTTCAGGTAAAACAGCACCCGAACCCACATAGTCCAAATTCCGCCGCATCTCGACTAACTCATTAACATATCACGACGATCGCTACGTAGGAACTACACAGTAGAGAGAAAAATTAACTAGATAAACTGCCATCGGGTGTGAGGCAGCCTGACCTTTGGTCAGTTGCTGGAGGTCGGAATGTAAAGATAGGGAAAAGATCATGGCTATATTCAGGTATTTGAGATAGCTAGCATCACAGGATATGCTTAAATAGTGCTGCAGGTGACTTAATTAACTTAATGAAGAAACGGAGAAGTCTTCACATTTGACCCAAAGGAAGAATCGTTATAATCTTACTTTATCCGCACACACATACACACGCATACACACACGCACCCCCCCCCCCCCCCCCCCCCCCCCCAGAGAGAGAGAGAGAGAGAGAGAGAGAGAGAGAGAGAGAGAGAGAGAGCACACACACACACACACACACACACACACACACACACACACACACAGAGAGAGAGAGAGAGAGAGAGAGAGAGAGAGAGAGAGAGAGAGAGAGAGAGACTGAAGAGAGACAGGTGAATGGATGGACAGGTTGGAATAAAAGCATGCACACACACACACACACACACACACACACACACACACACACACACACACACACACACACACACACACACAGAGAGAGAGAGAGAGAGAGAGAGAGAGAGAGAGAGAGAGAGAGGGGGGGCTAACGCGTTGGTCAGGCATCTAAGCTGTAGCCACCAGACCTTCCATTCTCTCATCTTCGTTGTTAATTCATTTATCCATCAGCTTAAAATAATGCGCAGATAGTCTCAAAACTTAGCGGAGGTGGTGTAGCGTATATGGACTAGTCCGCACGCAGTGACGCCTCCTTGATGAAACTGAAAACTGAAAACAGAAGAAGAAGAAGAAGAAGAAGAAGAAGAAGAAATGACAGAGAAAAACCAACCCCAAACAAAATCGGTCAGTCGTGCCTTTGAATATAAAACTTGGGCTGAGGTAGGGGATTTTACACACTAGAAAGACCTAGTAAACAGACCTGCATTGTTCGAGGCAATCTGATTCTTCGTTTGTCTTTTCCCGTGTCCACCTACCTTCCTGTCACTATTGTCACGTGTGTGTGTGTGTGTGTGTGTGTGTGTGTGTGTGTGTGTGTGTGTGTGTGTGTGTGTGTGTGTGTGTGTGTGTGTGTGTGTGTGTGTGTGTGTGTGTGTGTGTGTGTGTGTGTGTGTGTGTTGTCTGATTTCACCTTTCTGTTGCACACCTCCTCTTTCTGTTTACCTGGTCCTCCTCTCTCTGTTTACCTGTGAATATATTAGAATGCGTTACTGCGTTCGTGCGTTGATGAATTCTCTCTCTCTCTCTCTCTCTCTCTCTCTCTCTCTCTCTCTCTATATATATATATATATATATATATATATAGATAGATATATAGATAGATAGATAGATAGATAGATAGATAGATAGATAGATAGATATAGATGTGTGTGTGTACACAGACAGACAGATAGGAGTGTGTGTGTGTGTGTGTGTGTGTGTGTGTGTGTGTGTGTGTGTGTGTGTGTGTGTGTGTGTACGAAAGCGCGTGTGTGTGTGTGTGTGTGTGTGGGTGAAGGAGGTGTACAGAGACAGTGTGTGTGTACGAAAGCGCGTGTGAACAGGTCAGCGCCTGCGAGGTAGAAGGACAGACAGAGAGACAGTGGTGGTGAGTAAGTGTGGAACAGGTCAGAAAAAGAGAGAGAGGCAGATAGACAGACAGACAGACAGACAACTCTGTCAGAAACAGACAGACGGACGACAGACAGAGACACTGTCAGATAGACAGACAGACAGAGACACACAGACAGACAGAGACACTGTCACACAGACAGACAGACAGACAGACACAGACAGAGACACTGACAGACAGACAGAGACAGACAGTCAGACAGACAGACAGACAGACAGTGGATGTAACAGAAGTGTGCTATGTCCGCAGCAGCCCCAGTGCCCCCAGAGAGAGACCCACACACCTCCCTGTCCTACAGCAAGGCCAGCTCCAAGTCCTTGACTGAGGGTCTGGCAGAAATTGGTGAGACATGCACCCCCCCCACACACACACACACACACACACACACACACACACACACACACACACACACACACACACACACACACACACACATTGGGTGGTGTGTGACGATTGACTGGGTGGTGTGTGCACGATTTACATGGGGATTGTGTGGTGTGTGTACGATTGACATGGGGATTGTCTGAGTACGATTGACATGGGGATTGTGTGATGTGTGTACGCTTTACATGGGGATTTTGTGGTGTGTGTGTGTGTGTGTGTGTGTGTGTGTGTGTGTGTGTGTGTGTGTGTGTGATGATTGACATGGGGATGTGTGTGTGTGTGTGATTGACATGGGTGTGTGTGTGTGTGTGTGTGTGTGTGTTGTGTGTGTGTGTGTGTGTGTGTACGATTTACATGGGGAATGTGTGGTGTGTGTATGATTGACATGGGGATTGTGTGTGTATGGTTGACATGGGGATTGTGTGTGTATGATTGACATGGGGATTGTGTGGTGTGTGTACGGTTGACATGAGGATTGTGTGGTGTGTGTATGATTGACATGGGGATTGTGTGGTGTGTGTGTGATTGACATAGGGATTGTGTGGTATGTGTATGATTCGACATGAGGATTGTGTGGTATGTGTATGATCGACATGAGGATTGTGTGGTATGTGTATGATCGACATGAGGATTGTGTGGGATGTGTATGATTGACATGAGGATGTGTAGTGTGATGGACATGTGTGGTATTGATTGACATGAGGATTGTGTGGTATGTGCATGATGATTGACATGGGCAGTGTGTGCTGCATGTTTCCCAAGGGCACTGTGTGGTGTGTGCTTCCCACGTGTGCTGTGTGTGCTGTGTGTTTCCCCATGGGCACTGTATGTGTGTGTGTTTCCCACCGGCAGTGTGTGCTGTGTGTTTCCCATGGGCACTGTGTGGTGTGTGTGATTTCCCATGGGCATTGTGTGATGTGTGTATCCCACGGGCATTGGCACTGTGTGGTGTGTGTGTTCCCATGGGCATGTGGGTGTGTGTGTATCCCACGGGCACTGTGTGGTGTGTGTTTCCCATGGGCACTGTGTGGTGTGTGTGTTTCCCATGGGCACTGTGTGTGTGTGTGTTCCCATGGGCACTGTGTGGTGTGTGTTTCCCATGGGCACTGTGTGTGTGGTGTGTTTCCCACGGGCACTGTGTGTGTGTGTGTGTTTCCCATGGGCACTGTGTGGTGTGTGTTTCCCATGGGCACTGTGTTTGGTGTGTGTGTGTGTTCCCCATGGGCACTGTGTGGTGTGTGTTTCCCATGGGCAGTGTGTGCTGTGTGTGTTTCCCACGGGCACTGTGTGGTGTGTGTTTCCCACGGGCACTGTGTGGTGTGTGTTTCCCACGGCACTGTGTGGTGTGTGTGTTTCCCACGGGCACTGTGTGTGTGTGTTTTTCCCATGGGCAGTGTGTGTGGTGTGTGTTTCCCACGGGCACGTGTGTGTGTGTGTGTGTTCCCACGGGCACTGTGTGGTGTGTGCTTCCCACGGGGACTGTGTGGTGTGTGTGTTTCAATGGGCAGTGTGTGTGTGTGTTTCCCACGGGCAGTGTGTGTTGTGTGTTTATATGGGCACTGTGTGCGGTGTGTGTTTCAATGGGCAGTGTGTGCTGTGTGTCACAGAGCAGCTGGACAAGGCCATCGCTGAGTTTGACCAGCAGACCACCGCTGAGCGCCGCCACTCCCTGCACTCCCTGGCCGCCCTGCACTCCTCCTCCTCCACCTCCTCCTCCTCCGCCGTGGAGCCCAAGGTGGCCTCGGTGCGTGCGGCCCACACCATGAAGAGAATGTCCGTCATGGGCCTCATGGACTCCTACCCCTCCTCCCCGCCCCCTGTCCCGGCCAAGCCGGACGTCACGGGCAGTCCCAAGTCCAGTCCCGCCCACAGCAGGCTGCGGAAGTTCCTCAAGAAAGGCAGCGGGTCGGTGGGCCGCTCCAAGAGCACCCCGATCTGGCTGAGGTGAGGTTCACTGAGGACCCGGAGACCGGGATGGAGAGAGGGGCGCAGGATGGGATGGCCGCCCCCTGGAGCACGTCTCAGACAGACGGCCATCAACCCAACATTCCTGCCCGTGCCCCCATTCCCAAACGGCGTGCCCCCGATCCCCCGGCCAAGGCTGAGGTGGTTAAGATCAACACAGCGCCAACGGTCAAGCCGGCCATCTACGCTAACGTGTCGGCCGACATCGCGGCACGGAAAGAGTCTCCGTACGAGTCCAGCTTCCGGCCCGGCACGAGCGCCCAGCTGACGGACGATCCCCGAGTGATGACGGAGTCCTTGGAGCGGTCCAAGCTGAGGCACCGAAAGAGCGCCAGTGTGGGCAGCATGGACCTGCTGCCTGACTACCCCCAGTCCTCCTCCGCCTCCTCCTCCACCGCTGAAGAACACATCTACGCCGTGACCAACGCCTCCATGGTGATCCAGCGACACCCCAACGCCCAGCTGCTGGTGGCTGCCGACGTCCACGGCGGGATGTCCAGGAAGGAACCGGACGGCTCCTCAGCCGATGAGCAGTTCTATGAACCTGAACCGGACTATGATGCTGACAGCGGGGAAGAATTTGGCGGGCTGACACCGGCTGCTGCTTCTAGCGCCTCTACTGTCATCATGGGCTCTGAAAAGTCCTCCTCAAAGGGCCAAGGGCCTGGTCAGAGCACCACCTCCATGCCCACCAGCCCTAAGTCCCCTACGTCCGCCCCGGCCTCTGTGACGGTGATTACGGTGGGCGGGCAGAGCGGGTATGAAGGCAGCCAGGTGACGGTGAAATCCAAGGGGCCTCCTGTCACAGCCAGGGAGGAGTCACCGTACGCCTCCCCCAGCCTCAGTCCGTCCGGCCGCAGTTCCCGGCAGTCTGGCAGCAGTCTGGAGGACTCCAGGGACCGGCACCCTGCCGCCCCGCCCAGCGCCACAGTCACCGTGCTGCAGAGGGCGGACAGCAGAATGGAGACCCTCCATCACTCCCCTCCCCCCGACCAGCCCCCCGCCTCCGCCACCCTACCTCCACCGCTCTCCTATCACGCACCTCCGTCTGTAGCCCCACCCCCTCCACCCCTCGCTCCACCCCCTCCGCCATCCCCCCCCCCTCTGCCCACCAGCCCCCCTCCCTCCACTCTGTTGTCAGAACGAGCCGTGTCCGGCAAGTCCAGCAGCAGCACAGTCCTCCCCGGTCGTCAGTCCTCTGTGCCCGCCCTTATCCCCACCTCCGACATCCTGGCCGCCGTGGCTCAGAGACGGACGCGGATGGAGACGGACGGCCCACGGCTGACGGAGCGACAGACGTCAGCCCCATCCTCCCTGAGCGCCTCCCAGCGGAACCAGGAGGCCCTGAAAGCAGCCATCGCGCAGAGGCGCAGCATGCTGGAGAGGATGAACGAGACCAAGTTGGTGGACGACATCGAGGCCCGCCTCAACAAGAGCCGCGCAAGCTGCAGGCCTCCAAGGTCTCTCCTCCAGGGATACGCCGCGTGACAGCACCAGAACCGTGCAAGGAGACAGCGCTAACACTGCAACCGCCACAAGCCCTGTTCCCTTAAAGCCAGAGCAGCCCGCAGTCACAGCGTCAGTGAAGGAACGCACGGATAGTAAATCCACAGCACCCAGCAGCGCTGGAATCGCTGCCAGAACGGCACCGTTGAAGCCACAGCCTTCAGAGGCCGTGGTTTCCTCTTCAGAACAGAAACCGGGCATCAAGGCCAGCAAAGAGAATAGCGTGAACGGAGTCGCCGTCAACTCTGCAAAAGAGCCGCCAAAGACGGCAAGGTCTTCAGACGTAGGAGCGGCCAGCAGAACTAGTCCCCGGGAACGTTTCGTCCAAGGCTGCCGTCGTCACCAAGCCCCTGGTGAAGGCGATGGGTCATCCTCAGGTCATCAAACCTGCCAAAGACCCTCTGGAAAAGTCTGTCACCAAATCCCTGCCAAGGTCACCCACGGTTGTCGGGGGTTCCAAGCCCACCTTGGTGCTGGCCAGTACGACCGGGACGAAGGTTCAGGGCTCCAATGCCGGCAGGCTGAGTCAGCCAGCCAACCAGCCCACTGAGATAGTCAGGCATAAGCCCCCCTCCTCCAAGTCTCAGGCCCCGCCCCCCCCCCCCGCAGTCAGTCAGACTCGAGTTGAAGCTAACTCGCGGGATAAGGGAGGTAAGCTCGGCACCCTGCTCACCAAGCCTCCAGAAGGTAAGTCTGAACTTTCGCAGACTGGACGCCAAGTTCAAGGAGGCAGGCCTTCACAGGCAGCGCAGAACACATCTCGAGATGCAGCAGATGGAGCACGTGAAGCACCGCAGACCAGACCACAAGACAAGAATGGCATCTCCCCTGAAACTCTGAAAGTGAAGCGTCAAGTTTCTTCAGAACAGCAGCCAAGCAGCAGCAGCCTCAACCTCCCTACTTCCCCCACCTCCAAGTCTGCCCTCACCACCCCCCTGCCCAAAATAGCCACCATCAGGTCCACTGACTTCCTGGCTCTGGCCGAGAAAGCTCGTCAGGATTACCTGCAGAAAATCTCCACCAGCACTCCGCCCACAGGGAAGGCGACGGAGGGGCAGACCACTGCCGGAAAAAAGACGGCAACAAATGGGAAGAGACAACGACAGGTGGAAAGAGACAACGACAGGTGGGAAAGAACGACAGGTGGGAAAGAGACAACGACAGTGGGAAAGAGACAACGACAGGTGGGAAAGGAAAGAGACAACGACAGGTGGGAAAGAGAAACAATGGGAAAGAGACAAATGGGAAAGACAAAGCAACAACCGGGCAAGAGGAAATCACAGTTGTAGAACACACCACAAAGTTGGCTGCTGTGAACAAGGTGGCAAGTCAAGGTAAATCAGTGACGTCAGAGAAAACCACAACGTCCTCAACCACCCTCCAGACCAGGACCTCAGAGCAGGTCCACGGTGATCAAAGTGCAGCCAGCCAAAAAGGATTCCACGGAGCCCATCAAAGTGTCCATCCAGGAGAAGATCCAAAGCCTGGAGAACAGCCACTTCAAGCTGACCGGTGGCTTCCAGAGGTCGAGGAGCTACGAGGTGAGCGGTGTGACGAGGACCAGTCGGACACAGAGGCTGCACTCAGCAACGGAACACACCGCCGTCACCCAGCAGGAAAAGAGGCGGGGCTGCCCCACGTCATGGCTCCCCCTCCAGACTTTGCGGACGTCGGGCATTCACAGACCCAGCCCCTGACCCACATCGACATCGTGCCGCCGCCTCCTTCCTTCAACACGGCACAAAACTCAACGGCCGTGGCCACGTCCACGTTGGACGACGCCGCCAGCTTCGTATCGTCCACGTCCTCCCTCAGCACGCTGTCCAGCGACCACGGGGACGGTGTCCAGGGCAACAGAGTGACCCCCCCCACGACGACCTCATCGTGCCTCCCCCACCCCCCGACTTCAGTGACGACACGCCGGGCGGCAGCATAGGAGCCATCCTGGACAATTTCATCCCTCCCCCGGCGGAATTTCACCACGGAGAGGGGACCGAACGGGAGTGGTGGTGGGAATACAGACCGCCCTTTCCAGAAGAAGTGCGTGGACAGCTGGCTGTGTGAGGATGTTCTGGACTGGCTGGAGAGCCTGGACCTGGGGCAGTACAAGGCCAGCTTTGCCCGCCGGCAGGTGGACGGGCCTCGTCTGCAGGGTCTGGAACGCAACGACTACATTGAGCTGGGAGTGGTGCAGGTTGGGACACCGCATGGATCTGCAGCGCTCCATCAAACGCCTGATGCTGCGACACCACTGAACGGTGCAGGGACTCATGTCACAATCATGTTTCGTGGACCAACAGTGGTCCTTCAAGTGCCTGATGATGTGGCAGAGCTGAAGATTCATTCTCAGGTTCTCATGTCACAGGATTCATGCTTTCCCTGCTTTTTTTTTTTTTTTTTTCAAGTGCCTTGATGATGTGGCAGAGCTGAAGATTCGTTCTCATCCACGTGGCGGGAGGACACACACACCTACGTCTTCCAAGATTTTTTTTTTTTTTAAGGGTTTGATGACAAGGCTCTGATATTTCCAATATCCACGAGAAGGCACCACTTTCCATGGTTAGTCTGAAGGCAAGCCTTTCCATAATTAGTGACAAGGCAAGCCTTTCCATAATAATTAGTGACAAGGCAAGCATTTCCATAATTAGTGACAAGGCAAGCATTTTCATAATTAGTAATAAGGCAAGCATTTCCATAATAGTAATAAGGCAAGCATTTCCATAATTAGTAACAAGGCAAGCATTTCCATAATTAGTAACAAGGCAAGCATTTCCATAATTAGTAACAAGGCAAGCATTTCCATGATTAGTAACAAGGCCAGCATTTCCACGGGGTCATGACTCTGCTCGCAATGCTGCTGCCGAAACAGTTCAATGTTCCAGTGATGCAAACTGTTTTTTGCGGTGAGCGAAACCTTCAGTCGTGTCTACAATCAGTGGCATAACAGTCACGTATGTTGTGATGCTGTGTAACGTACCCATTCCTGTAAACGAACGTCATTGTATCACACAGAGAGAGAGAGAGACACTCAGACCCCCCCCCCCAAAAAAAAAAAACACAAAAAAACTTGATCCTAGAATGGGTGATAGTGTGATACCACTGGCAGTAAAAGATGTCATAGTGTTGTTTTTTGATGTTATATCACAGACAGATCCACTGACGTCGTTGCCGCATGCTGCGCACTGCAAGGTAGAGGAAGACAGATGCTGCATGTAGGTGGACGCCACTGCTTTACAGTACAGCGACCAGCCACTATCCAGGGCCCATAATCAAATCGTTAGAGCGTTTACACTCAGAGGTGATAGTCGTGAGTTAGAACTACACGTAGACTCGGGTTTTTACGGCCTGAAAATCTCCTCTGTCCACCCAGCAGTCAAACAGCACCTGAATCAGATCAGGGAGAGATGTTGGCGGCGGAAGGAAAAGGGTGGGCTCTGTCTTCCATCAGCCGTACCTCACGCACGGTGACTCTCCAATAGTTTACTGTCCCTGTGGCCATGAGGCTAGGGGCACCTAAACTGGGCTTTTTACTTCAACAGTCACTGTGAAGCCACTTGTTCAGCTGCGTCAAAAGTGGGTGTCTTGGGAGGTGAAGGGTTAGAATTCTTGCGAGAGTCTGGTGAATGGTGGTGTTTGATAGCACTGGCTAGCGGCCAATGGGGCTGCAATGCATTGGCAAGGCATCGCGAGAGTATCTCCCTACGGTTCTCTCATAAACAAGGAGAGAAAGGCAGATGTCAGTACCGTCCTCGGTGCCAGAACCTATTAGCATTCTGACTGCCCTACAGCCAGGAGAGCGTGAAGAGATATACAGCCATTGTATTGACAAGCATTCGCTTACCGCCCTTCATTCGCGCATCTCAGTCGTCTGCCGCTTCTTTGGTGGCAAGCTGACGCCCGCCACTCGCCATGTTTCGCTTCTAAGAACCCCGCCTTTGCTACCTGTGATATTTATCGTCAGTGTTTTGGTACACCACGCAGGGCACAACACGATACCTGTCGGTCATAGACAGCGCATCGTAGACCACACACTGTGCGACTACCACTAGAGACGACGTTGGTTGTATTGAAATCAAGAGAACTGGCGAAATCAGTTGTATACACCAAGATGTTTACATAAAAAATTGACCCTAACAGACCTCGCCGTAACTGGAAACAAGCCCAACATACACACAAGCTCACACCGAGGGTTCAAAGTAATGCCTGCTTTCATCAACTACGCGAAACAGACATGTACACTTTGGATAGATATGTCTTCTTCGGACGTTACAAAGGAGAGACATAGAAAAAAAAAGATGTACAAAACAATACTTCCCTGGTCACAGTCAGCTGAATGGAATCATGGGGAGTACTGTTTTGTCAATTGTTGGTGGCACCCAAGGAGACACTGGTAGAAAACGGTACTTGTTTGTTCTGTATTGTATATCAAAATAGTCATTTCTTTGCATGCTTTTGTATGTTTGTGTGTATTTTGGCTTGAAAGCGTCAAAAAGAACTGGCAACACTGACAGTATAAACCAGGCCGATTATCGCAAAGTCAAGAGAATGGGTGAAATCAGTATCACAAAGCAGGCCTGATTATACTGAAGTCAAAGGACCTGATGAAATCACAGCTGCAAACCCGGCTAACCATATGAAACCCAGTAAAACCAGTAGTGCAAACCAGGCTGTGTATATCAAAGCCAGCGGAACTGGCGAAAGGGGACACAACTGTGTGCTGCTGGAAAGATTGTCTTAATGGTATAGTCAGTTTTCATACAGGAATGGGACGGTTTATTGCTGAAGTCTGTTGATTGTTCGGTCGGTTTCCATATAGCATTTAGACCAGTTTGCCCCAGGAAATGTCTCTTTAATTGTATAGTCAGTTCCCATACATCATTGAAACCTATTTACTGCTGGAAAGGTCTCTCTGATGTTATAGTCAGGTTCTGTAAAGCATTGAGACCTGCTAGCTGCTGGAAAAAGGTTTCTTTCGTTGTATTGCTAGTTTACACACAGCACTGAGACCTGTTTGCTCCTGAAAAAAGTCGCTTTCATTGCATAGTCAGTTTCCATTGTGCAGTGAGACTTGCTGGCTGCTGGACAGATCTCTGTGATAGTATAGTCAGTTTCCATCCAGAATTTAGAATTATTTTCTGCTAGAATGGTCTAGTGCGGAACTGACAGGAATCTTTTATCACAGGATGACTGTCAGCAGTTTTTCAAGATGATCAGCCATGATTCGTTGTAGGGGTCTCGGCTATCTAACCCACTGCAGCTCTGTAGGATCTTGGCGATCTGACACATTGCAGCTCTGTGTGTCTTAGCGATTTTACACACTGCAGCTCTGAAAGGTTTTGGCGATTTTACACACTGCAGCTCTGTAGGATCTTGGCGATCTACATTGCAGCTCTGTGGTGTCTTAGCGATTTTTACACACTGCAGCTCTGAAAGGTTTTGGCGATTTTACACACTGCAAGTCTGTAGGATCTTGGTGATCATCTGCACTGCAGCTCGATGTGTAGTCCTGGCCAGTCTATGCACTGCAACTCTCTAGAGTCTCGGTCATCTGACACGTTGCTACTCTGCAGCGAGTCTGGCCTGGGCAACACATCTTTGTGCTGGTGCTGAAAGTGCAAAATGTTGGTGAAGGGGGAATAATTCTGTGCATTTCTCCGTGTTTTACTATTGGGTGGACTCCCAACAATATGTCCCTATATTAACGTGGCATCAACTTTTATTTAAGATATGCTGCATGAAAATGGTGGCTATGATTCATTTGGCACTATTTTCTTTTCGATGATAGGATAGGTCATTTTCTGTTGTTTCTCTGATGGTGTATATAGCATGGAAGATAGAGGGCTTCATTTAATACACTGTAAGAGATACATTATTGTCCTTTATGGTTTGTGTTACTGCGGTGAAGTGTGAATGAATAATAGTGATACAGTTTTCCTTTGCAATCTGAATAATCATGATATATTGGTGTCATTTGTACGTTTATGCGATCATGTGAAAATTTGAATGAACAATTCATGATAGCCAACATTAGTCCTCTTCAGCATGAATAATTGCAATAAAATGTGAACGAATACCAATATGCAGTTGCTATTTGCACAGTGATTGTGGTGAAATGTAAATGAATGATGGGATCGATACTCTCTCTCGCTCTTTGCAGCAGGTGTGATTGTGGTAAACTTGCAGCAAGCATGAATGTGGTAAAAATGCAGCAAGTGTCATTGTGGTAAAATTGCAAGTGAATCATGAGATGTGATTGCCGTTTTTGCAGCAAGTATTACGGTGGTGAAATGTAAAAGAGTAACAAGATGCAACTACCGTTTTACAGCATGTGTGAGTGTGGCAAAATGTGAGTGAATAACGAAAGAGCGTCTTTATCTTTTTCCTTTTCATTTTTATTTTTATTTCATTGATTTATTTATCATTACAATTTTTTTTTACAGAAACATTGTTGTTTAATGTGAATGAATAATTTATGAGAGATACAGTGTGTCTTGATGCTGATTATATGATTTTGAGATACAATGTCCTGAATTTTTTTTTATGTGAATTTTAGAGATACAGGATTCCATCGTCCACTAAAGGTTACGCAATGCCCACTGGCCTAGTTTTCTCTCTCAATCTCTCTCTCTCTTCCTCTCGTCCTCTCTCTCTCTAGTATCACACACAGACACACACCACACACCACACACGCACGCACGCACACACACACACACACACACACACACACACACACACACACACACACACACACCTCTATTTGTTAACTACGTGCTTTCAAACTCTTTCAAAATACGCTGTGTGTGAATGCTATGCTGCTGATCTGCAGTGTGTACGTTGTTTCTCAGCCTCAAGATCCATCGTCATATTCACCCGGGAACAAATGTCCTCGTCAAATTGGATGTGTCTTTTATATAAGTAAGCTTACATCTGCGCCGTCCCCAGCACGGGGTAAATCTACATTATCTATTATCCTAGCCTCTATGCACACCGTTTGTTTATCAGCATGTGCATTATCGCCATTACTGTGTCATCCCACAGTGCACAGATAAAGAGGAGCATCTGACCTACAAATCCCCAGTAAACGTACGCTAGTTCTGTAAGTCTCCAGCCTCCCTTGCTAACCCAGAATTCTATTCATTTGTTTATTCATTAGTTTATTTATGTTAGAAATGGGGCTTTTAGTTGTTTTTTTTTTTTTTTTTTTAGCAAAATGCATATCATGTCATTTTGCTTACTTCAGAACAATCAGTACCCAACCCATATGCCCAGTAACGCGCCATTTTCACCTTGTTTTCTCATGCAGTTCGTAGTTGATTACCACGAATCATATCATCACTTTTTTGTCCCAACAAATCCTACCATCTACCTCAAAATGAAATGAATGCTCGTAGGTCCAGCGTTTGGCATGTAAGGTTATGTTTTCTCCCTTCTTATATCTGATGATACATGGAGAATGACAGAGTGAAATGTAAAGGAGTGTAAAATGTAAGCATGAGAGGGGGAAAAAAAACGGGAACGAAAACACGCAGAAGCTGTACACATACTCAAACGCTTTGCTGCGGGACTGCACTACAAGCGGATAAGTACGCGTGTGCAATCTAATTTTTAATTGGGTGTCCATGTTGTGCGCACCAACACACCCACAAAAAAATTGTTCCCTAGGAATAGCATGTGGGTGTTGCTTGCTGGGATATTAATTTTGTCTGCAGTCTGTCCAGTGACGGAAGTGTCCAAGGGAGAGCAGTTCATTACCACTGCAGCCAGGCACTTTGTTGTCTTCTCTTGTCCCTTCATCACGTCATCTTGGAAATAATATGATTGCATACATCCATTTTCAGTGTCATTTCTTTGTGTGTGCGTTTTTAACCTTATTATATCCAATTAATTGGGAAATGTTTAAAAATATACAGATACCTTAAATGTAATGGAAAAAAAATGTCACATTTCATTTTTTGGTTCACAGTCTCTGGTCCTGGCTACTTTAAATCAAAACCATGCTTAGAAAGTCTTATTACCATCATTACAATCAGTGTTTTAGAAAGAAAAAAAAAGCTCTGTAGCAGGCAGGCGAACTTCAGGTGGTAAAAAAAAGAAAAGCAGACGATGTGAAGTTTTCCAGCATTAATTAAAAGTTTTTGGTGGGTGCATGATTGTTTACTCTGCACACATCTCTCTGCATTACACCCACCAGTAGGCTACAACACCAGAAACTCCCATGAGCTGCAGTACCAAATAGAATCCTACTACAGGAACAACAGAAAGAACAGTTTCTTTCTGCGCTCTGGGAGAGAATGGAACAACCCTTCCAGCTGAAGCAGTGGCATCAGCCTCGCTGGACAGCTTCAAATCCCTACCCATCCCATGACCCCTCCCCTGCTCCCCCACCTATCCCTCTCTCCTCACCTAGTCCTTCCCACCCACTACAGAGTAAGGTCTACTTACGCCCACCCCCCCCCCCCCCCCCCCCCCCCCCCCCCCCCCCCCTTCCCCCAGAGATTTGAAAAAAAGGGGGTGGCCCCAGACCCTCTTTTTCCTATCCCAACCCACTATAAGCTGATGATTCAGGCAGCATTTCAACTTACCTGTTAAATCCGGAAGCCCCTTGTAGTGTCAGAATCATTGGCTGGTTGAAGGTGGACATTAATGAAAGAAGAAGAAGAAGAAATACTGTCAGGAAGGTCAAAGGCCATCTCTCCATCCGTCAGAATGAATAAGCTGATGACATGATTTGAATTGTTGGGGGATCAATGGGAACTGGTTCCATGCACACTTTTTGAAGGCTTAGCCATTCTTGTTCATATTTGTAGAGTTTGGAGTCTGGTTGTCATTTTGGAAGAGACGCATGCCTTGCATGTGAGACAAACCTGGGCTAATCTGCAGAATTTTGTTTGTTGTGTCTTAACTAAACCTGCAGTGCCACTAGACTAACAGTTTTTTTTTCCTTTTTTTAAAAAAAAATCTCAATTGAATGCTGTCTTTAGGTCACTTTTTCCTCTCATCATCTTTTCTTCATTTTCTTTTTCTTTCTTTTTTTCTCCCACACCAAATGACTGTCAGCTGGTTGACAAATACATTTTAGTCTGATCTGTTATCATGAAAGTTTTTTTTTTTTTGTTCCCATGACTGTCCCCATTGCTTATTGTGGTGAAGTTCAAACTGACTGAACATTTCATGGGATTGATTGAACATATTCTGAAGGTCAGAAAAATATATATTTACGCAAAAAAAAAAGTATTCATTGATATTCTAAACAGAAGTGTAAAATTTACCTTTACTTGCTGACAGTTTCATGTTGTATTGTATTATTTTTTTTTCTAGTGCAAGTGTTTGTGTGCATGCTGTGTGTTTGTGCGTGTGGCAGGGGATAGGGTGGGGGATGGGCATGGGAATGGGGTGGGTGGGAGTATGTATGTTTGTGTGTGTGTGCATTTTCAACTGATAATAATCTTTAGTCAGTAAACTAGTCACATTAACCGTTATTACCTTTTGACCATATTTCAAATAAATTTCACTGTAAAACTCATTCTTGATATTGACAAATACTCAAATAAGACAGGTAGCCATGGTTTCACAAAAAAATGTTTATGTGTGAAGACATGTGGGTAATAGTGAAATGACTGCGTTGTGTAGAGCTCGGTTCACTCCTACAGCACAGGCAACATTGTTGAAGGATTCTGCTTTGAAATTTTACATTGATAACTTCTACACAAAAACCATTCTTACAACAATAGATGCTAAGTATTCTGACATACTTTTGGCAGATGATTGATGTTTTTACACATAACAACTGTTATACACAACAGGACATGACGAAACCTGCTCTCTTTGTAAATTGCTGGCAGCTATTTCATGGAGTCTGGACTTCTTTCTACGTTGCAAGTTTATTGCAATGACAACTTGCTGTGTGTTCAATCAATCCTGCATAGCACGTGTGCCAGGTGTATGTCAACTTTATGAACCTGCCTTTATGAATAGATGCATGTAGCCATCAGGCAACAATTTACAGTTTAAACCTGTAGGTGGTGTAGCTACACATTTCTTCCCTTCTCTATCATTTGGGACCTTAAAGCACATTTTTCTCTGTTTGTTTTTTTTTTTTTTTTTTTTTTGAAATGACAGAATCATTGGAGTTTGCTTTTAAGTTGATGCAATGTTACAAATTTTGTTTCGAATCATTGCATGCTTTTGATTTTGTTATCTGTGTGTGTGTGTGTGTGTGTGTGTGTGTTCATATGTTGAAGATTGGGGTTTGAGTCAATGCATTTAGTTGCCTGTCGCCAAGATGTCTTTCTTTGACACCATATCACTTCTTGTGGATTTGGCCAGTCAAATTTCAGTCATTCAGAGGAATAGGGACAAGTTTAAACTTCTTCATGCTTTAGACAACAGATCTCACTGAAAGAGTACACAGTTACGAAACCTTTATGGTTCACCAACATTCCTGTAACTGAACATTCCTAAAACATTACACAGCCTTTATCATTCACTAAAATTCTTTAATGTGAACATTCCTAACATATTACACAGCCTTTACCATTCACTAACATTCTTTAATATGAACATTCCTAAAACGTTACACAACCTTTACCATTCACTAACATTCTTTAGTGTGGACATTCCTAAAATATTACACAGCCTTTACCATTCACAACATTCTTTAGTGTGGACATTCCTAAAATATTACACAGCCTTTACCATTCACTAACATTCTTTAGTGTGGACATTCTAAAACGTTACACACCTTACCATTCACTAACATTTCTTTAGTGTGAACATTCCTAAAATATTACACAGCCTTTACCATTCACTAACATTCTTTAGTGTGAACATTCCTAAAATATTACACAGCCTTTACCATTCACTAACATTCCTTAATGTGAACATTCCTCAAATATTACACAGCCTTTACCATTCACTAACATTCCTTAATGTGAACATTCCTCAAATATTACACAGCCTTTACCATTCACATACATTTCTTAATGTGAACATTCCTAAAATATTACACAGCCTTTACCATTCACCAACATTCTTTAATGTGAACATTCCTAAAATATTACACAGCCCTAAAATATTACACAGCCTTTACCGTAAAATTATTTCTTAATGTGAACATTCCTAAAATATTACACAGCCTTTACCATTCACTAACATTCCTTAATGTGAACATTCCTGACATATTACACAGCCTTTACCATTCACTATTATTCTTTAATGTGAACATTCCTAAAATATTTCACAGCCTTTACCATTCACTAACATTCCTTAATGTGAACATTCCTAAAATATTAATCAGCCTTTACCATTCACCAACATTCCTTAATGTGAACATTCCTCAAGTGTACAAAGAGCGACAGCACCAGAGCAACTAATGCCTATAAATTATCTCAAGTTTTGACTGTTCCCCCTTCCCCTCCCCAATATCCACTTAATTTATGTACTTACTCATTTTTGTACATCCTAGCTCATGTGTTTAACCTTTTTTTTTTTCTTTTTGAGGATATAATTTTATATTAAAGCAATTTTTTAAAACATGGGGTGCTAAAAAAAACTCTATACAGCGATTGTACGTAAATTGTGAAGACAGATACTGTATAATATTAGAAGTTGTGGAAAGTTTAATCTAGTGACTTAATCTACCAATAACACTTCTCATTCTTAACAGAGTTCAAGAGGTTGGTGACTGCCTTAATGGGAAGTGTGTGTTGGGTCATACAAGTTTTGTTTGTGTTGCTACTAATGACTCCTGTTGCAATGTACTCAAGCTTGTTAAAGTATGCCATCTGTAATGAAAGTTGTATAATAAATCATATGAAAGTTGTATAATGAATCGTATTACATGATGCATTGTGTTTTGTTAGGTAAAGAAGGATGACAGCAAAAGTCTGCGTTGGTTTTGCATGTATGTGGGGATGTGTGTGTGCACGCACACACACGCACTTTTGAATGTGTCTGTATGCGCGCCTGTGTTTATGTGTGCCAGTATCTGTACAAATGTGCGCACAAGTGCTAAGAGCTCAGAAGCACAAAGTGTAGCATTTTGACACTTTAAGTGAAGCATTCCAAATTTACAGCATAGCACTCACATCCAGTATCAGCAGCACGACATGTTGGTGGAATAAAAACATGGAAATCTTGCTGGTTATCAAATGGTTTTGACTTCATCTAAAAACACTCAAAATGACCAACAATGAAGCAAATCAATGCAGCAGCAACATTGCTATTGCCTTAAGCTATTTTTTCTTCTTTTTTTTCCCTTTCTCTTCTCGCTGAAATTGGCCGCTTCTTGACAAAGTAGTCTACAGAGTAAAGGTCTACATTACCTTCACTCCCATTCAGCTGCTGGTAGTCCATGAAGGTTTTTTTTTTCTCTCCAATTATCATTATCATTTATCTTTTTTTTTTTTTTTGTGTGTGGCATTTCATCACTAGTAGCACTATCAATGTCAACAAGATCATAGCATGCAACACCAAAACCTTGCATGGCAGTTCTGTTAGCTTGAATGTGTGTATGTGCATGTATGTATGGGTGTATGTGGTAGTTCATTATTCAGTATTGTAAGAAAGAAAAAAGAAAAGCAGAATGTTACAGCCAGTCACTGCATACTCGACCTCCCTCTTCAGTGGCTTGAATCTGTGCAACCCTGATGTGTGTGCTGCTATGCTGATCAGTGTTGTCATCAGTTTGGCCGATTTGCTCACTCATACACTGTTTGAAGTCTCTCACACACACACACACACACACACAAGCTTTAATGTTTCCATGCATTATCTTAAAGAATCACTAGCACAATCTCATCCACCACCATAACACACTCATGCACACTCACACATGTGCATACAAATACTTATATTCCGAGTGTTGCCTGGAATGAAATTACTAACAGATACTTTAACACTCACGTTGAATTCTTGCTATTCAGTTTGAAACCAATGTCAGTCTGACACAAACATTTTTTGAAAAAAATTTATTTCCCTTTTCAACAGTCATAAATTACTCATTCTCTGACACCCATATTTTAAATTTGCATAACATTTGAAAAAACACACACACACACACAAATCAACGGAAAAAGGAAGGAAAAAATGTAACTCCATCTGTATTTTTCACATAAATCTACATATTACAGAACACATCCTTTTACATCAAGTTGTCGAACACATTAAAACAAGGACAACTGTGTACCTTTCACACAAAGTTCATGTATATACCTAACAGACCTTATACGTATAAAAATGGAAACTAAACATTCCGATTTCTCTTCTTTATCCATTAACACACCACTACCACATACAACACAATTTATCAGCAATATCACACTACATTCTGCATTTTAAGATCTGAAAGTTGGACACAGATGAAGACTGTGCCATTGCCAACCATGAACACCACTACTGACAGAAACTGTGTTAAGAAATAACTGTTGTGTGTATATAGGATCCATATAAATTCCTGCTGCTCTCACATATGTAGCTAGTCATTTGACTGTTTTGCTGCAGCTGGGAAAGAATGTTGACATAACAGCAAGCTGCCATCAAAAAGGCAGAGAAATGGTGGACAATAGTGAAATGAAGAGAGAGAAAAAGGCCGGATCGAAAAGCTACACAGAAAAAGGCAGAGAAATGGTGGAGAATTGTGAAATGAAAAAAAAGAAAAAAAGGCCGGATCAAAAAGCTACATGGGAAAAAGGCAAATGACAAGCACAGCATTTCCGGAAGGTGGTTGGTAATATATCTAGTTGCAAAGTGAAACGACGGCAGGCGGAAATCTAAACAAATCTTAAATAAATGTCAGCGAACTGCCCAGAGAAACGTGGACAAACGAGTCACAAGACAAACCACAACACGTTTCGACCTCTTAGGTCTTCTTCAGGTGCAACAAAAATGAAATAAATAACGAAAATGCACTTAGCTTTGATCGCTTCTGTGTTCAGCGCAAGGAAGAAGGCGTTGAATGTTGACATAATAGCAATGCCTTCTTCCTTGCGCTTAGCACAGAAGCGATCAAAGCTAAGTGCATTTTCGTTATTTATTTCATTTTTGTTGCACTGAAGAAGACCTAAGAGGTCGAAACGCGTTGTGGTTTGTCTTGTGACTCGTTTGTCCACGTTTCTCTGGGTGGTAATATAATTTGTACATAGAGAGCCCCTGGCATCCCCCCCCCCCCTCTTCAAGGGGAGGCTATCTATCAGCCAGCAAGCAGTGACATGGGTAGGGCTGCCACAAAAGGTGGAAGAATGGGATCATACAGGTGGAAGAATGGGGTCATACAGGTGGGCACTACTTCTGCCTTGATCCATCCATGATCTGGCTGTCCCAGGTGTTGCCCTGTTCATCATGCTCTGCATACCACAGGGCCAAGAGAAACAGATGGCTTGCCTGTCACTCTGCTCATCACGTTCAATCTGGCCAACAATTTTGAGTAGAGAGCCCAAACTGTCCATTTTCTTTTTTTTTTTTTTTTTTTTTTAACTCTTTACCTGACAAAGGTTTCCAAAGGCCCACAGTCCCTTTGGGGTCCAGCCGGACTTGACAGAAGGGAGACAATTCTTGCTTTCTTAATATGAAGCTGCGTACAGAGATTTTTTGTGCAAGTTGAAGTAGAGCCCACTTCACAGTGGAATGACACAGAGTTTACCGATGGGGGCAGCCAACAGCCGGGCACTTGGAATGGGGATTGGTGAGGAGAGTGGGGTGTACAGGGAGACGTCCAGCAGCCTGATGAAAAACCAGGAATGCGGATGTACATGACCTGTGTCACATGTGAGGTTGTTTCCATGTCCTGTCTAGCGTGAGTGGAACATTGAAGACTGCTGCTGCTGCTGCTGTTTTCCATGGATGTTCCTGCCCCATGATCTGACACAAGCGCTTTATAAACTGGTTCTGTTGCTCTTCCTTCACGATCAGCTGGGCTTTCAGTGTCAGTGTGATCACAGAGCAGTCAATCCACGTGAACTACCTTCAGGGCTGTCAGCACACACATGACATAAGCCTGGGTCATGCCTTCACCTGTGGAGGACAACTGACTGTCCTGACAATGAAGCCAACGCACACAACAGAGCTACCCACCCACAAATTATAACATCATACTTCATCTATACACACCGTGAAGCCAACACACACAACAGAGCTACCCACCCACAAATTATAACATCATACTTCATCTATGCACACCCTTTACTCTTTCACATCGGGAGTTCCTGGTGTTAGTTCATATCTGCCACAGCCTACCACATTGTGATTTTCCAGCAGGCATCAAGCTCTGGCTTGTCCACGCCTGCTGTGAATGAAGCTTAGGCCCAGGTTAAAACAACAGGAAGAAGGGAGCTAATTTTGGCATGACACAGGTATGGCACAGCATGTGCTTACAGAACACAAAACTTTCCAAACACTCAGAAGAGTTTTCCAGTGACAGTCTGGAATGTTAAAGGGTTAAGACTGTCACTACAGCATCCTGAGAACAGCAGCCATTCCATTCAATTCATCATCACCTCAAAATTACCATACCACAGACAGGGTAAACCCAAAACACTGCTTAACCTCAACAAAGGCGACACTAACATACCACAGATGGGGTAAACCAACACAGTGTGTTTAACCTCACTAAAGGTTAAGCTAACATACCACAGACGGGGTAAACCCAATAGAGTGTGTTAACCTCAACAAAGGCTTAGCCAACATACCACAGACAGGGTGAACCCGATCCTCCGAGTTCCTGAGCCCTGTTCGGTCTGACATGGTGAACTCCTGATAATGAGCATGCATGGTGATCCCAGGGACAGCAGGACCCTGTGCTGTGGACGGATCTACAAACCCCTCCAACTGCCACCACTGTTTGCACTGAATCTGGTTTGAACTCATATGAAGCAAACCGTGCTGGGCAAAGACAGTCAACAGATGACAATCACTCAATCTGTATAAGAGTGGAACATACTAGTGCACACGCATACACACACATTTGCTAAACACTGACCCAACAACTTTTAAAAACGCAATTTCAGCAAAAAGTCAAAAAAAACCACTGCATCACACATACCTACCAACCATCCTGGAGTTCTTCATATTTTCCACACAAAACTCATGCCACAAAAACATCCCACTGTCTGCACTGTCTTCATGCTACCATAAATTTGTGGAAGACTTTTTTTTTCCCCTTGCAAAATTTCAGGACATTGCTATATCATCAGGTGACATGTGATTTGGATTTCTTGTGATGTGTGGAAAAATTCTGTTATGCTGTTGTTTATAAATTCTATTCAAAAGTTCTCGGGAATAGATTGTAATTTTAAATCATTACAGACCAATTTGACATCATTTATGCTTTAGAAATGCTGCATTAATTTACACTTGTGAATCCACAACTCATAAAGTTTGATTCAACATGGAATGTTTCTTCTTATCCCTCCCTCATTAACAGAAAGAAGACACACTAGCAGTACCCTTAGTTACTACACCTGACATGCTCAATACACAGAATAAGCACATGAAAAAGAAAAAGTCTTCTCATTTGCTTTCAACAGAAACTTCACCAATAAGAACAGCAAATTTTAAAAACAAGGGGGAAAAATTGATAATTCACGACATCATAACCCTGTTGTACTTTGACACATTTATGTGCAAACATTCCTTTGAAAATAAACCTGAATTAGACAGATGTCACGTACCACTGTTCTGAAATCAGGTCGGTTTTTCACACAAGCACAATCAAGGTGTCTGATCTATCAAGGATATTTCCTCTCTGTCTGCCACTTTACTCTCTCCTCATGAAGCACAAGTGACCAAACTCAAAGTGGCATGATCGAAAAGTCAAACAATACCAGACAGCTCGGCTCTTGAGCTATGGACTGTGTGCTGTAGCAACTACACAAGTGAAGAAACAAGCAAACCAGTGAACACAAATCACAGAAACTACCCATCATGAATTCCAATGACGCCATCTGAGAAACTTCATAGAACTGAAATACATCTTTCATAGAAGTGATCTTTGGTGATCTTAAAGCAGAAAAAAGAAGTTGGATGATGAATAGGGTCAATTTTTTTTTATTTGGGTCTATCTGACAGTCCTGTGGAAAGATCAACACACTACACAGGAAAATACACCTCAACAGCTTTCTGGAAAAACTCTGTTGGGACTCACAAAAATCTTCATAGTTAGCTATCTTCTTCATCGACAGAAAGCTCTAGCACTTGACTACTTTCACAGGGATTTCAAAATTAAGAAGGGGATTGAAAAGTACACCCTGGAAATATCCAAGGACAAAACAGGTGATACCACTTTCTGATACTTGCGGTGTGTTATCACAGAACAAGCCTGAAGTGAACAGAAGATCAGATATCATGTTTGACAAAGTCAAGTCACTTTGACACACCATTAGAGGACCAAGAATCATCCAACCCAACCATTTCCATTCCCTAACATTACTGTTATGATGTACAAATCAGCTGAATGGCCAGCGATTCTCTGGTGGAGACTTGGATAGAGACAGGGCATATTTACAATAGTTCATCGACATACATCAGACAACATTAATGACCCCATGGTCTGTTCTGTCAACGGGTCACATGACCTGTCCCCTGCCCTTTGGCACAGTCCTGGATTTAGCACCCTGCAGTGAGAGTCCCCTGGGACCAGCTCACACCGCTTCTCATCCACCCTGTAATACTAGGCACAGAAAATCGTTCTGCATCTTGTACCATCAGACTATCGTCATCTTCCCATGTACCTCACAGCCCAACCTGCTCTCACATAGACAGGAAAGTTCTAGAATGGAAGCTACACTTGCAGTGAAATCCTCACTTTAATGTGATCTATCAGATGTATGTATTGATATGATGATTGACACGAGATGCAGAATGGATGACAGCCACCAGCCTCTCCATGAGGCCAGTTGCTATCTCACAGAGTCTAAGCATGAGGGCATTGATGCCTGCAGACATGAAGACCAACACTACACTGCCGCTGCTAAACACCAAGGGAAAACCACAGTGGAGAGGACAAGGGTGGGGGTCAGGGGGTGAAGGTGAAGAGACCCTCATGGCGGAGCTCAGCTGACGTTTGGCAGAGTTTTCAACTGCACTCCCCTCCCACCCCACCCCACACACTCCTTCCTTTATCCATTCTTAATTTCCTCCCATCCCACTTCCTTGATCCATTCTTAATTAGTCCATCACAGCAAGGATCAATGATGAATAAAACCAACATCTTGTGTTACAAATCCTATACTACATCAACTAAAACATCAACATATAACAAACAAAAACTCGACTAGCACTAAGAAGTCATGACAGTGCACACAAACAAAACAAAACAAACAAAAAAACAAAGGGGAAAAAAACCCTCACACAAGAATGTATGCCAGACATGCCTTTATTCACACACTTCATCCATACAAACATTCAGATTCACTGCATGTCAAAGAAAAACAAAATCTAGAGAAAACAGGCTGCAGGTTTGCAAACTTATAAATCCGAGTGTCCTTGTTTATCACAGCTGCACTTTCCTATACACCAGACCAACACATCACATACACACTCTGGGTTTCCAGAACATTCTCTGTGTGTGGGTGAGATGTACTGAAAAACATTTGGAGTATCGCAAAAACTGTTTTGACACACACTCTCCCTGCCAGGTCAAGAATACTACTAATGACCATAAAACAAAGGAAATGACCAGACTATCAGAATACTGACGTAAAGCATGACTTGTCAGAGTTACGGTCCTTTCACTACAACCTGTCAGCGGCCTGATTCTAAGCCATTCCACGGTGAATGGAGATGTGTGTACCTACCTTTCCACCACTGGTACTGACATGATGACTGAACACACAAATCAAGACCTACAGTACTGTTCCTGATCATGTACATCTGGGGGCACACTGAGGGTCACCGGCACACACAGTATTTTTTCAGTCACGAGTACTCTTGTTGTTCAAAGTCAAAAGTTGCAAACTATGCTGCAACTCAATTATGTTGTTGGATGCGGTCACCTTCAACTTAAGCGTTGTGGCCCCTGAGTATTCAGTCTTCAGACTGGCTACATGAAAGAGGCAATCACGGTTATGATTCACTGGCACTTGCCCACTAAAAAAAAACTTGTCGGACGTCAGAGTCAGTCTCTATCTTCCTTGAAGAGACTGACTTATTCCTCGTCTTACTGTCTGATTAAGAATTTCTTCAAATTTTTTATTTGAATAGTACAGATTCTAAGATTTCAGCAAAGGACCCTAACGTTTTACCTATTTTGGTTTGCTTCTGTTGCTTTTGGTTTGAAAGCGGCTCCCATCAGGGTAAGTTGATTGTGTTACTTATCCCTGTGTGCTATGTTCCATGGTGTTTTGTGGCAGAATGGATGAACGTGTTGGTGCAGCATTATTGTCTAATTAAGAATTTCTTCACACTTTTATCTGAATAGCATGGACCCTCACATTTCACCAAAAGACCCTCAGATGTTTTACTGAACATCAGAGAGTCCAGTTTATATTGTAAAATAAACCAGCCTTACTGTACACCTTGTTCTGTGTGTTCATTCATTTTTCACGGTGTTTCAGTTATGCTGCTGTCTTTTCATGTTCCTGACATAAGAACATGATGTACATTGTTCAACAGATGCTCCACACACCAGTCGGTCCTTTCCAAGCTTCTCTGATGACTGATGGACAGCCAGTTATTATCAATGTACTGACCTACACCAAGTCAACCCACAACATCTCTGTATGCTAATAAAACCAATATTTCACAAAATGTTTTTAAATGAATGCTTAATGGCAAGAGAGGTAACAGGAAATCTGCATGTGATGATTCAGTTAACAAATCAACGTTAAACAAAAAACATTCGTTAAAAAAAAAAAAGACAAAAAGAAATTACAGACAACAGGAAAAATGATACAGACAAATTTTGGAATTGATTTCTCTGAGCGTCTTTTTTACCGTTTTATTACGACCAAAAGATTAAAATAAAGTCCACAATTTAAAATGTGTCTCTAGCATTTTACTCATGAAGGGCAGACTGATAAAAACCCTACAATTTGAAATAACCATGGACATTTCAAAAATAACCCAATATCATTCCAGAATAAATGTGAAGGAATCTGCAGGCTGCACTGTCCCCACAATTCAAACAGAAACAAAAACAAGCAAACCAACCAGCAGCGTCAAGCTCTACTTGTGTGGTGATAGCGTCACCCAACGCCCCCTTTCCTCTCGACACACGTGCAAGCAAACCCCCCGGCCCAGTGCCATGCCAATGGTGATGTGGTGGGATACAAATGATGTGATGTGGACTAGCGGCGGAGCTGCTCTCAGGAGGATGCTGCAGGGTTGTCTCCTCCTGCTGCCTCCTCCCCCTCCACCTTGTCCTTCCCTGTCTCCAGTTCAAAGTTCTGAAAAAAAACAAACAAACCCCAAGGAAATGGGTGTGCAGTTGGGATGGTGATACGAGTATTTCTACGGTTACACTTCATGGATTTGTAGTGGGGGTGTTGTTCTGTTCAATATCTGGAGGGCTTCGCAAAAAAAAAACAAAAAAAAAAACCCTTGTGAGACATACTTTACCTATCTTCAATTTCATCTTGCGCCCAACTTGAGAAGATAAGTAATTGTTTATTTTTCATTTTCGTTGTCCTGAATGTTGTTTATCTTACCTGAAGAAGACCAAAGAGGTCAAAATGTGTCATGTTTTGTCTTGTACTTTGTTTGTCCCTTTTGTCCAATGGAATAATTACAATCTCTCTTTAGAATTTGTTTAACATTTCCACATGCAGTCACACTCACTTTGAAACTAAGGTATGACGACAAGACATCTGAATGTTGATGAAGGTACAGCAGTGCTAGCCCAAGAGTAACTGCCCTTAGTTTGTCAACAGCTCAACTAGGCCGTCATGAACTCACAAACCCCTTGCTCTCTATGGAACAGGCCAGCACTGCCACATCACTCTCTCCAGAAACGACAGCATCATCACACTATGAACCATGTTACCATCTCTGAACACAGTGTACAGCTGCCTAGCAGACAAGGATACCACAGTGATAGGAGCCCACGCCCACACGTAAAAACTGCCAGCGTTCAGTGAGGTTCTCTGGTACTTCCTCCGGCAACAACCCCTAGATTCAACACAGTTATATTTTTCTGTGTATGTGACTAGTTGTAATCCACCATTAAGGCAGCCACATTCCGTAGTCAGGGAGATGTCTAAGCATGTCAGCAGTCTTCATGCAGTTTCTTTTCATCTTATCCACCACACAGACACAGGAGCGCCTACCCTTCTCAGAACAGTGGACTGGGGTTTCATGTTCCAACAAGAATTTTTCTGTGAAAGAGAAAGGTACGACATGACACGGTGCCTCACCTCCAGCTCCTGCATGATCTCATCCATGATGTCCGTGGGGTTGCTCTTGTACTTGGTGGCCGCTTTGATGGCGTCTCGAAACATCTGGGGCCAAACAGAGACACCGATATCAGATGTGTCAGGTGGACTGTGAGGCTGATGATTTTGTAGCCACCTTGCTTCCCCCCCCCCCCCCCCCCCCCCCCCCCCCCCCCCCCCCCCCCCCCAATACTTAGTCTTACCTCTTGTGGAGAAGATCATGCCTTAAACCTGTTTCCATTACATACTAGGCTTGTAAGTTCTGACCCAATAAATATTTCCGTAAACCTGACACATGCCTACCTGAAATACACATTCTCGGTACAGCTTTACAAGGGAAAGGAGATCTGTTATTTCTTTTTATTAATTGGTGACTATTTGCATAAGTTTGGTAGTGTTTTCTCAACACTGATAAACCAATGCAACAGTCATTGTTTATAACTTTTGTGTATGTGCATGTGTGCAAGATTTATTCTGTTGAATTAGCAACTCTGTGCGAAAATCCAACTTCTTGGGCATTTGCCAAATCCATGCTGCATCTTACTGGGTATTTGCAGAACTGCTAAATCCACTAGGTTACTTCTTATCCACCCAACGTTTACTTTCTGCTGCTCCACTGCTCCATGTTCTGAGAGAGGTCCACACAGCACAATCAATTCTTCAGCTTTCTAAAGCTTTCTTTCTGAGTGATGATTATAACTTACTTAATAAGTACACATCGTTTTTCTTTTTTCCTTTGAGCTTATGAAACTGCATTCAAAAGTGTTTTCAGTGAGTGTGAAATACTATGTTATCTGATGGCAAACAGCACTGATTTCAATGACAAAAATATACAAAATTAACCCACTGATAATCAAATTGTGATCTGAGGACTTGCCTGCAACTGCCCTCTCTCCCTCCCCTGCCCCTCCCCCCCCCCCCCCCCCAAAAAAAAAAAAAAAAAAACCAAAAAAAAAACTGCAGACATATAACCCTCCTCCACTCCCTATCCCTTTCTTTCCCCCACATTTTCTAAACTATTCACACCGTTCTCAAAAAAGATCCCTAAACTACTTAATTCATTGCAAAGGCAGACGATTCTCCCAAATAAATGGCATGTTATGCTATCTTCACCACAATCATTCCATCAGAGGAAACACACAGTGGAATGGCATGTTGTGCTGTTTTTCCCTTCACCACATTTGTTCCATCAGCGGCAGACACACAGTGGAATGGCATGTTGTGCTATCTTTACCCACATCACATTGGTTCCATCACTAGAAACAAACAGTATAGTGGCATGTTGCCCTGATGTTACCTTTACCACATTGGTTCCATCACTACAAAAAACAACAGTAGAGTGGCATGTTGCCCTGGTACTTTACCACATTGGTTCCATCACTACAAACAAAAACAGTAGAGTGGCATGTTGCCCTGGTTTTGCCTTTACCACATTGGTTCCATCACTACAAACAAACAGTAGAGTGGGCATGTTGCCCTGGTTTTGCCTTTACCACATTGGTTCCATCACTACAAACAAACAGTAGAGTGGCATGTTGCCCTGGTTTTGCCTTTACCACATTGGTTCCCATCACTACAAAACAAACAACAGAGTGGCATGTTGCCCTGGTTTTGCCTTTACCACATTGGTTCCATCACTACAAACAAACAACAGAGTGGCATGTTGCCCTGGGTTTTGCCTTTACCACATTGGTTCCATCACTACAAACAAACAACAGAGTGGCATGTTGCCCTGGTTTTGCCTTTACCACATTGGTTCCATCACTACAAACAAACAACAGAGTGGCATGTTGCCCCTGGTTTTGCCTTTACCACATTGGTTCCATCACTACAAACAAACAACAGAGTGGCATGTTGCCCTGGTTTGCCTTTACCACATTGGTTCCATCACTACAAACAAACAGTAGAGTGGCATGTTGCCCTGGTTTTGCCTTTACCACATTGGTTCCATCATACAAACAGAGTGGCATGTTGCCCTGGTTTTGCCTTTACCACATTGGTTCCATCACTACAAACAAACAGTAGAGTTGCATGTTGCCTGGTTTTACCTTTACCACATTGGTTCCATCTGAGGCTGACACAAAGTAGAATGGCATGTTGTGTTTTTTGGCAAAGTTGAAACTCTTCTTCGTCACACTGGGGTCCACTGTAACAACAAACACATCAAAGTGTGAACAGGACAGGTTGTCTTTTATGCTTAAACCTGACTGGCAGATAATGAGTTCGTTAATTCTACCCTATCAGGTTTAATTTCCAATCTCTCTGTAAGTATTAACAGTACTTCCAAACAAGAAGTTCCAACCATATGTATGTTAAGAAAGGACATTGACAACAACAAAAATCAAAAAGATCTGCAAGAAGAACAAAAATAGAGAAAAAAAAAAAGCTAATATAACAAATCCCTCCATGGAAATGGAAAGCAGTCTTAGTTAGCAATATACACAAAGATCGACACTTACGTCCAACACAAGCGCTCTCTTTCTCTGTGTTCTTCCATGGTTCTGAAGCTGACTGTCTCATTGGAAGCACAAAGACTTATTTCAGGTCTGTATTCATTCATTGTGCAACTTATCAGCTACCTTGCTGGCAGCATACAGACGGCTTACCCTAGGTGTGTACTCCTTTAGTGCGTCACTCACCATCCATCTTGATGACGGCATGCATGCAAGGTATTTCTGCATTGCTTCCCTTGATTTCACAATCAATCATCTGTCAACACCCTCATAAGCAATTTCAACAACAGCTTTTGTGAATTGCAGTACTTTTCTGAACAACTGAAGTGGGACTGAAAAGTCACACACACACACACGTTTCAAGAGCTATCCTGTGAAGTTTGCAGTTGCTGATAATGAAATGTGTTTCATCAGAAAAAAGAGCTTCTGTCCAAATCAGACTCAGGCCTGGGAATGTACTGACAAAAAAAAAAAAGGAATCCAGGACATAGGAACAGTCATAATCAGCATGTCCCTTGTGGTGACAGCCTCACAGAGTCTAGTCCCAGGAACACTTATTGAGCCAAATTTCAGAACTGGATTATCTTCAAAGCCTTACTTTGTTTAAAACTGATTTGACACTTTTTTTTTTCCACAGAGTTTTTCTCTCTCTTAATCTTTCTGCTTCTTTTTCATTTCAGCATTTTGTCTGCAGGCTTTTAGATGATTGGAAAGTTCTGTTTGTTGTTGACAACTGGTGTACAAAAACAATGTCTAACATTAGTTTGACCCAGTTGTACTTGCTTCTGGGTCAGCGACACTGGGATCTGACAAGTAACGTGGTGGGCTGCCTTGCCATGTTTAAACGAGGTGTGGTGAAAGTGATACTCAATAGTTCTACTTCCAAAGTCTTTTTGACAATGGTGTAGCACCATACCAAGCAACACATTCAGTAGTCGGCAGCCCTGCATCTATTTTACTAACAGCAGCTCCCAAACATGGCACTTCAGGTCTGGTCTTCATTCTACACTCACCACTTATCTTGTTAGCAGCACACAGATAGTGAATTTCAGGTATGTTCTCCTGTACTGTACAACTCACCATCTGTCTTGTTGGCAGCACACACAGACAATTTCAGGCATTTTTCTCCTTTCTTGTACAACTCAACACATGTCTTGTTGGCAGCAAACAGACAAGGTATTTTAGTTCTCTATTGTACAACTCACCATCTGTCTTGTTGGCAACACACAGACAAGGTATTCTAGGTCTCTATTGTAGAACTCAACATGTCTTGTAGGCAAACAGACAGGGAACTTCAGGAATGCTCTATTCTATGGTACAACTCACCATCTATGTTGTTGGCAGCTCACAGACTGGGAATTTCAAGTCTGTACTCCATTGTTATACAACTCACAACCTGTATTGTTGGACTCACCATCTGTCTTGTTGGACTCTCACCATCTGTCTCGTGGGACTCACCATCTGTCTTGTTGGCTGCACACATACAGGGAATTTCAGGCCTGTATTCCTCTATTGTACAACTCACCATCTATCTTGCTGGCCGCACACAGGCAGGGAATTTCAGGCCTGTATTCCTCTATTGTACAACTCACCATCTATCTTGCTGGCCGCACACAGGCAGGGAATTTCAGCCCTCTATTGTACAACTCACCATCTATCTTGTACAGGCAGGGAATTTCAGGCCTGTATTCCTCTATTGTACAACTCACCACCTATCTTGCTGGCCGCACACAGGCAGGGAATTTCAGGCCTGTATTCCTCTATTGTACAACTCACCATCTATCTTGCTGGCCGCACACAGGCAGGGAATTTCAGGCCTGTATTCCTCTATTGTACAACTCACCATCTATCTTGCTGGCCGCACACAGGCAGGGAATTTCAGGCCTGTACTCCTCTATTGTACAACTCACCACCTATCTTGCTGGCCGCACACAAGCAGGGAATTTCAGGCCTGTACTCCTCTACTGTATAACTTCTATCTGTTGTTGGCCGCACACAGGCAGGGAATTTCAGGCCTGTACCCCTCACTGTACAAACAACAACATCTATCTTGTTGGCCGCACATGAAGGGAATTTCAGGCCTGTACTCCCGAAGCTCCTTCAGCCAGTTGGGCATGTTCTTGTAGGTCAGCCCGTGTGCGGTCAAAAGATCAACCAGTTTCACATGCAACATTGGCATGAAGGTGTGCACTCCAGTGCTGGTCACAGGTGAACAGCCAAGGGCAGATCAACATGCAATTCTGCTAACAAGCTCTCACACATATCTCTCTCTCTCTCTCTCTCTCTGTCACACACACACACACACACACACACACACACACGCAATCTTATAAATGGATTTTTACCCAGTATTTCATTGCTGGCAGTGGTTCATCACTAGCACTGTTTCAACAACAGTAAATCAAGTAATACAGCTTCCAAGCTCTTTCACTGCAGCAGCATCTGGTTGCACTGATCACCACACTTGAAGACCCATGCCATGATATATCATCACCTTTACCTGTCAAATCCTTACCACCTGCCACATTCATCCTTTCCACCCCCTCCAACATCCCCTCCCTTCCTTTCCTCTCCACCTTCCATCCCTGGTGTCAGCTGTGGCCAACATTTCTGGGAATTCAGTGCATGTATTTGAGCAGAAAAAGTGTCCTCTTCTTAACAGCACGCAGCTGAACAGACATCATCATATGACATGGGACTTGAACACACAAGCACAGGTCATAGACAGATAACTGACAAACCAGAATGGAATGGGACAAACATTAGCACACTCCCACAGGTATGGTACCCATAATGCTACTGCACACAAATGCCGGCACTAATTTAACAGATGTGGCTACCAGAAATTGTTGAACTTAACTGTTCCGCGTAACGTTTAAGCCGAGCAGGACATCATAGTAATATCTATAAAAAAAAAGCGTTTGAGGGACCAGAACGTGCATGGGTGGGTAGGTCTGAGAATGAAATGACGGACAAACGCAGGCACTAATCCAACAGCTGTGGTTACCAGAATGCAGGCGTGAGCTTGGTGGTAGTAGGAAGGATGCATGTTGTTGAAGCGCTCCTGTCCAGCCGTGTCCCAGAAATCTGCCCACACCACACACACAGAGGACTGCATCAGTGAACAGAGCAGAAAATACAACTATATGCTATAAGGGCACTCTAGCATAGGAGGAACAATCTGCCTTCTTCACTGCTCAGACCTGCCTTTCAAAGAATAAACATTTAACATCCATTTTCTTCTTCTTTTTTACTTTTTCCTTTCCGTTTGCCTTGCATTAATAACAGGAAAGAAGTGTACATTATGCTTTTACATTTAAGCACCATGTCCAATCATGATCAAAAAAAGAGAAAAATATTGAATTAGCATACTAGCTGCTAAAAATTAAACCTGTATGCCTTCTAAGCAGTCATCTTGAGAGAACTATAAGCTCTGCCAGTATATTTTGTTTGCCTTGTCTTTTAGAAATAACTACCTTTACTTTCCCTGATCAAACACTGAAGTTGCCATTTAATGAAAGAAAAAAAGGTCGTAAGTAACAGAGAGAATCCAGTATTTTTCTACCCTGTCTGTGGTGATTATTCTCCCATCTGAGCAGCTCTACATCAACACCTTTCTGGTCTGCTCAACCTAAGGGATGACAGGGACAGACAAACCCATTGATGCATTCAAAATGGAAAGTAAAGAAAAGGAAGACCTCCGTAAGACACCAGGTTCTGCTGACCACCTCCACCAGGCAGATACACCGTGTGACTTCCCCACTGCCCCTCCCCAAACAGTGATTGTCAGATCCTCCCCAGAGAACTCTTTGTCTGGACTTTCGGCTGACATCAGCAAGGTAAAACCTGATCTTTTATGAGGCACAGCTCTAACATATTTAAACAACCAAAAAGTCCCACAAGCGTTGAAGAAACTGGAGAGTGAGGGAGGGAAGAGGATTGATGGGGATAGTCTTTAATCCATCAGGTGATTTTCCTATGTCTGGAGAGCTGCATTTGATAAGAGTTTGAAAGAGTAGAGGTGCAAGGAGTTGTGGAGAAAAGAACCAAAGGATGAATAAAAATAGCAAACAAAAAAAACATTTAAGGACCAGAATACTCTGGCGTATAATTACGAGCACACACAGGAACATGGTATCTCCCCCTTCCTCTAAAATACAAGTAACATGCATACAAACCACTATTACCATCAATTACATAACCCAAAGTCATTCATTTACAACAGGTGTGTTGGGATACTCACCCACTGACACCTTCTGGCCGTTGACTTCGGTTTTGTGGTTGAAGAGTGTCAGAGCAAACGTGGACAACTGCTGGGGTTTGCTGGCAGTCGAGTTAAGGTTAAAACGACAAGAAATACCACCACCTTTTTTTTTTACTTCCTTTCTGCGTACACAGGCTGATACTCTGCGGACACTGCTTGTATAGACAGGCTGTGGGAGTTTTGTGTATACGACCGTTTTTTATCCTGCCATTAAGGCAGCCATACTGCATCTTCAGGGAAAAAAAACACCACCTGAAAGGCACAAAACTAGGTACGCATCACCTGTCCATGGCTACCTACACCAACACATATGATATACAAAACCACATGTCAGTGATTAAATACTCTTCTTCTATTGAGTTTAATAATAGTTAGTAATAACAAAATCTGTTCAAGCAATGAATGTAAAAAAAAAAAACGTTTTCATTTTGCTATTTTAAAACAGAGAAATGAAAGAAAATAAGAGCAAAATAAGCGAAAACTTTACATGCGCTTTGCTCTTTCTTAAGTCTGCTACATGGCAGGCACAGTGAAGGGACTGCACAACAGTAGGCAATAGTCTTTTTGCCATGGAGCAACTTGTTTACTACTATCTATTTAAGCCTTCCAAGCAGCACTACCAGATTACTCACTCTTGATATTGCTGCCCACACTACTCACTCTGACTCCCTTATAATAATACACCTAGGCTTATCCTGGTACAGCCTCACCGCCAGCAGACATCCGTTTCTGGGCGTCACCTGGCAACCTACCAGAGAAGGCCTTGCAAGGCTGAGGAATCTGTTTGGGAATGATGGATGGTGCCTGGTCTGTTGCTTTGTGTCACACCTTCATCAGATACAGAGCTCAAGGAAGTGATGACAAAAAGCGTCTACCACAGACCATCATGACAACCACTAAAAAGTGAAACTACTCATTAAATGTCCACTGTAGGTAGCTGACCTTCAATCAATAAGAACTATTTCATCAACCTATTTTTACAATAAGTCAACCATTGTAAGGCTTTCTAGTCTGCATGCATTTGTCTCCTACAATAGTTAACTTGCCATGGAAGAACTGTTTCTGGCCAGCAAACCAACTGTCCACTAGATCTGTGTCACTTTTTTTTTTTTTCTTTTTGCTGGCAGTAACCTGTAATTGTTTGATAGAAAATGACAGTATCATCTTCAAGTACAAGTATTAACAGATGTGAATCTTGTCAAATCATGCTTATTCACTGTGTGTATATCATCCAGAACACCTGATTTTTTTCAGCCTACACGTTTTCAAAATGTGGATGAAAAAAAAACGTGTGACATCCTTTCAAAATGTCTTTGTTTTCTATGTTGTTTGTTCATAAACTGATTAATGCGTGTTAACAGCAAGAACAAATAAAGATAATATTCAAAGTTGTTACAGCACATTAAATCCTTCGAAAGAGGAAAATTGAAGTACATGAAAATTTTTTGGCTTGATGAAAAACAGACCAGAGCAAAATCTTAAGAAAAAAAAAAAAAAAAAAAAATCAAACTAGGGAGAAAAAAAAAAAAAGAAAGAAAAATGATACCAGACATCATATCAATTATTATTTCTTTGTTCCACTCACACTGTCATAGCAGAGTGATAATGATTCCCTGTTTCATCCAGATAAGACATTCAAAAGAAACTGTCACAAGCATCATAAAAACTTGACACGTTTTCAATCTGAAAAGCAGGCTCACCAAAGTTGCATAAGTGTTAAGAAGAAAAAATTGAAATAAAAACACACGAGACAATTAGTGCATCAGGATCTTTATACCCACACACATATATAAAAACACATGAGACAATTAGCGCATCAGGATCTTATATACCACACACATATATACTCACTTCGGAAAAAAAAATCTCAGTCCACTTCAGTAGCCTCGTTTCATGATTTGAGAAGAGGTACCATTTAATTACAGTTCTAATTCTAAAAAAAAAAAAATAAAAAAAAAAATAAATAAATAAGCATCATGCAAAAAGATAAAACTGGGTGTCTGTGAAAATGTCTGATAATATCTTTCTTTTAAAGTACTGCTTACTTACCTGTCAGAAGGACTGGTAATGTGGCACCCTCCCAACTGGGTTTCTTTGTGAAAAAGGATACTATCCACCATTAGGAATCTTTCTACCAGCCTGAAACAAACCAACACAAAAGATGAAGGATAATGAATAGATGGTATTACCTCTTATAAGTTATATGTGTCATAAACAGATAACAAAACAGTGGCAAGCATGTGTGTGGGGGGGGGGGGGGGGGAGGAAAGGGGTGGATGAAGGGGGGGGGGGGGAGAGAGAGAGAGAGAGAGAGAGTGAGAGTGGTGGTGGAAAGGAGAGGGGGGGTAGGGATGGCATGTATAAGGAACTGTGTTTCACTGGCTGTTCAAGGATAAGAACACCAACCCATTTCCATTCATCTTTCAGGCCATAGTGTTGGCGGTAGCAAATGGTTGCTTTCATTGAGCAAATAAAAAAAAAAAAAAAAAAAAAAAAAAGAAAAAAGAAAAAAAAAATAGAAAAAAAAAAAAAAAAAAAAAGAAACCTATCTTGCCAGTCTGATGCAAATCTGGGCACTGAGTGATGTTAAGTTCATTTCTCATCCAAAAAAAAACAAAAAACACAAGAACAACTTTTTCCCTATTGTTTTTGTCAGTCTGATATCTTTGAAGCTCTTATCTTGCTGAATGACATGAATACAGTGAAGACTAAATGCATGACATTACTCTGCCTTTAAGTTTTACTGGACAGACAAAAGAGTGACTGCTAACCCTCACTAAGAGGTTTGCATGATATTTCATCATGTCAGTATCATAAATTGCTACTAATGCTAGCATGTAACCTGATCACAACTTCATTGAGTTCATTGCAATCATTTTGCTCTACACCTCCCCATCCCTCCCCCCCTTTTTATTTTCTCTTTTTCTTCTTGCTGTTGTTATTACTTATTCCTTCCCATCCCCACCCTGAACCCCCTTTTAATTCTCCCTTACTGTTCATTTTTAAATTTCACTGAGCCATTACCTTTACAGCTTACATAAAAACTACACTCTACCTTGTCAGATTATAGATGGTGAGTAAAAAGTTATCTACAATACCTTCAGCTTTTTTTTTTTCCCCTAAAACATTGAGAAAAAAGGGATGGGGTCAGAAAAATTTATAACAGGGTCCGTCATTATACATATTTATGTATGTGTATTTTATACAATGATCCCTTGATGTGTCGAGTTTAGCACCTTGTAAGACAATCTGCAGTAAAAACTGGAAATGGTAAAATACAAGAATAAAAACAACAGTTCTTTTTTTGTGTGTGTGTGTGTGTGTGTGTGTGTGTGTGTGTGTGTGTGTGTGTGTGTGTTGGGGATCGGTGAGTGTGTGTATTTTGCTTTGCATGTTTCAGTTGTCAGCATGACTTCATTTTAACTAGTTTTTACCTGGTTACCTGAGAAGGAATTCACCATAAATAATATGTCAAACACACACACACACACACACACACACACACACACACACACATACCACACACACACACACACACATACACACTCTCAACAGAATGATAGTAATAGCACAGGAAATGTTAGGTAGGTATCCAAGGTCTGACTAGTGCACTGGGCTAATGCGCAGGTCAGACATCTGTGTAAGCCACGAGTCCCTCTTCTTAATTCTCTCATCTTAAGGCATTCATCCACATATCCATCAACTATAAATCATGCACTGTACAGTCTCGAAACAGAGCAAATTTGGCGTGTGTGTATGGACTGGTCTACAAGCAGTGACCCCTCCCTGATGAAATTCATGTGAAACTCTCATCTCATCACTGGCTTCTGATTCAGAAACAGTGTTGGGATACATCTTTCATGCCAGTCTTCTGTACAAGACATTTCTGCCACCAGCATCATATGACTGCTGTTCCCGCGAATCTCAGAAGTGACCAAAAACACCTCAGGCAAACCAATACCATGACAAACAAAACTGCTGGTTTCACTGTTAGAAAAAATTCATTATCATTATTTTTTTTTTTTCGCTTGCTTGTCACACCACATTCTGTGTGTGTGTGTGTGTGTGTGTGTGTGTGTGTGTGTGTGTGTGTGTGTGTGTGAAAGACAGACTACGGATGGATCATAGCACCAGTCAGGTCTGCTTATAACTGATTTACAAACTACGGACTATTACTGTATTAGTCTTTTTGCTAGAATACTTTGCGATTTTCTTCCCGAGTATACGAGTGTGTGCTGTTACTATATGTAGTATAGCTTGTTTCCCATTGATAACTTTGTCTCAAAATTATAATTTAATCCTGCCACTGTCTACTGCCCTAATACGTTGTGAACAATGATGATGTCAAACGACAAACGAACAACTAAAGAAGCAAGGTTGTGATATATTGGTACACTTGATATAATATCAGTGAACAGACGAACTGTAACTAACTGAGAGAGAGAGAGAGAGAGAGAGAGAGAGAGAGAGAGATTGTCGAGTCAACCGCTGTATTGGACTAAACCAGTAAGTCGGTGACTCGATTTTACCAGCAGTAGGCAGTACTGTCACAGCGTTGTAGTGGAGGTCTTATTATGTGATCGACTTCTATGATGACAGAGAAAGTATGCGCCTTCAAATATTGATAAACAAATTGCCACTTACTTGGATTTTCCAACAGCACTGTCCCCTAGACAGATAATTTTTACTCTAATTTCTCCGGCATCATCCGGCTTGTCGTAGTCAGGTTGAGTTACCTGCGCCATGATTGTTGTCAAAGAATGCGCTAACGAAAAGGATCATGGGACTAGACTTCCGGTGAGAGAAGTTCAAAGTTCTCGAGATGATACGTGAGAAAAACTGCCTTCTGAGAAAGACTGCCTTCTCTACCAATCAGATGTGAATAGTTTTCCTGGTGTGTGTGTGTGTGTGTGTGTGTGTGTGTGGATACGTTTTAGGCCTACATAACGATAACGATAAGTGGATCGCAAACAGAAAAGGTTGTTTTAAACTTTGTTATTGCTTCGCATTAAGGTGTTTCAGACACGGCATGCGCGTTTTAAACTTTGTTGTTGTTTCCAACTAAGGTGTGTCACGGTATGTACGGGAGCGCCAGTCACTTAACCGAATGAAAGAGGGTGAGGGTGGCCGCGGCGGTCGACCCCTCTACACTAAGGCTTTGCCAGCTTTGCGACTGATACCGACTGCCAGAGGCAATCAGCCAAGATCATGACCACGTATGCCTGTTCACTGTTCTTTGTTGTCTCGTGCATACTTCATTATAGTATACGTTTAGCCCTTCAAATGCCAGTTTACAAGCAATCCCACTGCCCCCTCCCTTTCTGCCCTCCTCTCCCTTCCATCCCCTCCTCCGTCATGCGCGCGCGCGTATGATGACCCCCCCAAAGGTGGCTGCTTTTGATCGTAAGTTGTCGCCCTCAGTAAAGTCTGCATTATTACAAAACAACATGGCAGGTAGCAGGATGTCATCACCAATGATTTGACACCAATTTTGACATGTAAAATCCTTGATATTTCTGACATTATTTGAACCCTAAAGAAGATGCATTGAAAGGGATGTAGGCCTACGTGCTGGTGTTCTAACTCATAGATGGGTGCTGGAGATCACCAAGAATGCAAAATTACCCGGATTGTGGTCAAAAGGCGTTGAACTTGACCTAAGAGAAACAACTAAAGAGACATGTCGATTAATTTGAGCAGAAGCTGACATTAAAGGATGATCAGGGATTCGATTGTAGGCCTACAGGGTAGGTTCTTATTTATCTGAAGGGAAAAGATTTCTTGAATGGCAATTCAAAGCACAGTTTTTGTTCATCAACGAAACGAAGTTGACGAGAGAAACAAAACAACGGAAAACAACAAACAACCCTCGCGCGCGCGCGCCCACGCGCACGCACCCATCCCACACACACACACACACACGCACGCACGCGCGCGCACGCACTCACACACACACACGCACGCACACACACACACACACACACACACACACACACACACACACACACACACACACACACACACACACACAGAAGAGTAAGCCCAAGATGTCGGTTATTTCACACACAGTACAAACAAGTGTGAATTTTCAACAGTTTGTGTACTTACGAACACCAATGTCGCGACAAGCATATCACGTCTTTGTGTACATAATAACACCAATGTCGTGAGAAGTATACGGTGTTTTTATGTACATAACAACATCATCAATGTCGCGACGAGCATGTCATGTCTTTGTGTACATAACACCAATGTCGCGACAAGTATATAGTTCTTTGTGTACATAACAATACCAATGTCGCAACAAACATATCACGTCTTTGTGTACATAACAACACCAATGTCGCGACAAGCATAATTTATGGTGCATTTGTGTAGGCTACATAAGAACACCAATGTCGTGACAAGCATATGGTGGTCTTTGTGTAGGCTACATAAAAACACCGATGCCACGGCAAGCATACGGTGTCTTTGTGTACAAAAGAACACCAATGTCGCGACAAGCATCAAGCATATCATGTCTTTGTGTGCATAACACCACCAATATCGCAACAAGTATATGGTGTCTTTGTGTACATAAGAACACCAATGTCGCGACAAGCATATTGTGTCTTTGTGTACATAAGAACACCAATGTCGCGACAAGGATACGGTGTCTTTGTGTACATAAGACCACCAATGTCGCAAGTGAAAACGACTGCAGGCGGAAAATCTAAACAAATCTTAAATAAATGTCAGCGAACCGCCCAGAGAAACGTGGACAAACGAGTCACAAGACAAACCACAACGCGTTTCGACCTCTTAGGTCTTCTTCAGGTGCAACAAACATTAAACAAATAACGAAAATGCACTTAGCTTTGATCGCTTCTGTGTTCAGCGCAAGAAAGATTCAACGCCTTCTTCTTGAGCTGAACACAGAAGCGATCAACGCTAAGTGCATTTTCGTTATTTGTTTCATGTTTGTTGCACCTGAAGAAGACCTAAGAGGTCGAAACGCGTTGTGGTTTTTGTCTTGTGACTCGTTTGTCCACGTTTCTCTGGGCGGTTCGCTGACATTTATTTAAGATTCATCAATGTCGCGACAAGCATATCACGTCTTTGTGTAAATAAGACCACCATGTCGCGACAAGCGTCACAAAGAACACCACCAACGGCAAGCATATGAAGTCTGTGTGTTATTAAGAACACTAATGTCACGGGAAGAATTTGGTGTCGTTGTGCTAGTAAGAGCACACCTCTGTTACGGCAAGCGTGTGGTATCTGCACTACCGAGAACATCATTCTCACGGCAAGCACATGGTTACCAAGAACAGAATTACCACGGCAAGCTTATGGAGTTTTCGTAGTATTAAGAAAATCATTATCAAGCAAGGCAAACTTATGGTGTCTTTGTGTTACTAAGAACACAAATGCCACAGCAGTTATATGGTGTCTTTGTGTTAGTAATAAACACCATTATCACACCAAGCATATGGTGCCTTTGTGTTATCAATAACACCACTATCACACACAAGCATATGGTGTCTTTGTGTCATTAATAACACCACTATGAGGGCAAACATTTGGTGTCTCTGAGTAAAACAAAACAAAACAAAAAAAACACACACAAAAAAAACGAACTATATGGTGAAATGTGTAGTATACCGTAAATGTATTATAACCGCCAATATATCGTCAACATTGTGTTTGAGCACAGTATAAACCTAGGGCTTGTTGTTACTCATTTGTCCTGATGGCTGTGAAGGTGTTCTGTTTATGATTTGTTCTAGAAGAAAAGTGATTTCAAAAAAAAAAAGCGTATGGTGTTTGTACTACTGAGAAAAGCACAGTTACACGTACAGTACGTGCTGCTCCTGTTAGACCAAGTAACTGGTGTTTTCTCTAGGTACCATCGCAGCTGACGAGACCCATTCAGTGCTGAAACCGTGAGGTGTTACTCACTCCAGGCAATTGTTCCCTCGGGTGGAAAGGCTGAAAGGAATGAATGGCGCCCAGTTAGTGTCTCTGGTACCCCCCCCCCCCCCCCCCTCTCTCCACCTCCTCCTACCTCCGCCGCTCAGCAATCCCCGTAACTTCCCCCCTCCCTCCCCCCCCTCCCCTTTTCCTCTCATTCCCTTTACCCCCCCCCCCCCCTCCTCCTCCCCCAATCACCGTTCGCGGCCATCTGTCTTGATGTATTTTTATGAACGCAATATCATTGACTATGAAGACAGATGGGTTTTATCAAGTCACCTGGTTTGTTTCACTCTCACGAGTGTGGTGTGTGTGTGTGTGTGTGTGTGTGTGTGTGTGTGTGTGCGTGTGTGTGTGCGCGCGCGCGCGCGCGTGCGTGCGTGCGCGTGTGTCTGTTTGTGTGCACATGAGAGAGAGAGAGAGAGAGTGTGTATACAAGAGAGAGAGAGAGAGAGAGAGACGATCAATATGTCATGGGAAGACCGCTTGATGCGTTTTCTATCACCAGTCCTACACAGGCGTACACTGGGATGTTTTATCCCCTTAGTTAGTCTTCCCTCAATCATCCACCATCGATTGCAGTTTTCAGCGGAAGGCCAGCTTACACGGGTAGCTCGCTGAGAATGGCCAGTTTACAGTGTGTCACCCGGTCTTCTCTTTGTGCGCTCGGCATGTCGATTTGCAGAGACTGACAGATTGTGGTGTCAGGTCAAGCACATCGATCACGCATGCGCGCGTGCTCCTCAAAATCAAGGACATCTCGGTGACCGCTTAGTTTCGAGTGCTGTTTTTTCGCTACCAGGTTTCCCAGCTAGCAATGGGAATCTGACATTCCTTTTGTTCAGAGAGGCCTTCTCTTTGTCTTTTTCTTCTTCTTCTTCTTCTTCTGCGTGCGCAGGCTGATACTCCTGCGGACACTCCCTATATGGGACAGACAAGTATTAATCCCATCTACCCAACAAAGGGAGTGGAGTTTTTGTGTGTATGACCATTTTCTTTTATTCCGCCATTAAGGCAGCCATACTCCATCTTCGGGGAAGGTCCATGCTATGTGTAACGTGTCATCCATACCAACGGCCAACTGGCCTTCTGTTCTGAAAGTTGGTGATGAAACTTTACGTGTGTGCAAGATGTTATACGTGCGTTCACACACGGAACCTCGGTTTATAGTCATATTCGAAGGACTGTATGGGAAATGGAGTCAGAACTAATGTAAACTCCGAGAGAAAAATCCCCCTGTACCGAAACGGCCCGGCGGAGGTTCGAACCCGCAACCCTTGGATTACGAGTCTGGCGCTCTACCAATGGAGCTTTTCCGGCCCCCACTTCGTCTTTCAAGCGTCGTTGTATTGGATCACCACGTTTTTATTGTTCCTGACGGCAGCTCAGAAAAGACCATCTTTGGCAAGTGATTGCCTCCTAGTGTAACTCCATGTCTTGGACATTGAGGTGCCTCAGTGTCTGACATCCAGGAGAAATTCTTGAAGGTTGAAGGTTTGGTCCTCCAATGAGATGGACGTACTGTTGCGATACAGCAGAAAAGAAAGTAACAAATTCATTTCGTTCGTCTTTAATACAAGGTTTACGGCGGCCTGTATTTGAATAGAACGTTCGGCTGCAAAACTGACGGTCGTGTGTAGCTGGGGGAATCCTCTCTGTACCCGATTCCGGCCAAATAAGCCAAAGCGGAAGAAGGTGAATGGGCTCTATCTTCCATAACACCGTATTCTAGGCACGGTGAATCTTTCATGGTTCACAGCCCCTATGGCTAGAAGGTTATAGGACTTTATTCTAGCTTACAGCCATCCAATGAAGAGAACAGGATGGCTTCTTCGTAGATGCACGTTTTATCTTCATGGTCATCCAGATTCATTTCATATACGCATCAATTATCTTCCAAAGGATGAGTCAGCTTTTCAAACTTTGTTTGATGTTCTTCAATTCATGCTACAGTTGCATGCCAAACAGCTGCCAAGGTAAGTGAAGGATTGGTGGTTTGGTGCCGTTGACCGTGATGGTTTGCGGTGTTTTCAGGCAAACAGAGGGCTGGTGCTTCCTGAAACCTCACGTTCATCTTGCGGCTGACAGTGAGATCCCAATGCTGGGCAGATGAGGGGAGGCAGCCAGAAAACCTCTTCGCTGTGTGTAGCAGGGCACGGTCGTTCGCAAAGAGGACATCTGCTACAAGAGCCTCAAGATTTCATGTCCAAGGGCCAGTTTAATGGACAGACAGTTCAACAACTGTTCGTCCAGTGACCATGACATCATGGTTATATAATGGTGACAGTGCAGTCAGTTCAATAGATGAACAGCCGTGTTCATTGAACTCTGGTGATTGATCTCACAGTCCTGGCATGTTTCTATTCTGGGTAGCAAACTACCACGATGTGTCCCTCCATAGACAGTGGCTTACAAGGCAGCGGGCCACTGTCTTGGTGTCCTCACTCACACAAATTATTGATGAGACAGCCAGTGTTTGTTAACTGTGGAGTACGCGGGGCGGACCAATAATCCCCATGGGCAAAACAAAGATGGGAGCAACATATTCTTACAATGCTTGGGTTGTTGACAGTATAGCTGGCCACTCTGACTGCAGGCACTTTTTGACCTCCCTTGTTTCATGACATAGATTCTCAAGGCTCATCTATTTCACTCTGTATTTATAACTCTGTAGATTATGATTTTAGTTTTTCAGCAGCTTATTTCTCTTTTTACAGCACTTTCTTCTGGTTTTACTTACCACCCTTCACTGACTGCTTTGGGTGCCGTTGAATGCTTTTTTGAACCCTTGGCAGTGAGAATATCACAGAGCTAGCCTATTTACTGGGGTATATTTTCATTTAACGTCAAGGGAGAGTGCCAACGAAGAGTTACCCTCTGCCAGGTGGCATATCCGGGAGCCCCGAGGATGCAGTGGTAGATCTCTCTCGAGGGACACAGATGTGAGAGGTCAGTATCAGGCGGCGCAGTCAACCTTCTGCCCCTATGGGTGACAGTGGGTCTAGCCTGTGTCGTTGGGGGATGGCTCCTGGAGATGTGGGGAGATCGGCGATGAAGGGGGAGGTCGGCGATGGAGCGCTGCATGATTGCGATTATCCTTGGCCAGATAAACCATCCATGCTTTGGACGTGGGCATGGTGGGCAACCCTCTCGGGGTGGGCCCGGAAACTTGCCCTCTCGGCCATAGTCAGCGGCTTTTCTGTCAGTCTTTTCAGAGACTTGTACAGCGCTTTAGTCACTTTCGCACTGCTCCCTTTTGAAGCGGTGTCACGCGGCTCACAACCATCGCCATCCGAGCACGAAGAAGGCCACCTGGTGGCCCTGAAGACAGGCCTATCGAGGAGAAGAAGAAGGCCACCTGGTGGCCCTGAAGACAGGTCTTTTTCGGGGAGAAGAGGAGAAGAAGGCCACCTGGTGGCCCTGAAGACAGGTCTTTCGGGAGAAAGGCGAAGAAGGCCACCTGGTGATCCTGAAGACAGGCCTTTCGGGAGAAAGAGGCGAAGAAGGCCACCTGGTGATCCTGAAGACAGACCTTTCGGGGGCAACAGGTAAAGAAGGCCACCTGGTGGCCCTGAAGACAGGCCTTTCAAGGGTAAAAGGCTAATAGAAGACGACGCCCACAGTCGACGCCCACAGTCGGCCGACCAAACGCTGCAAAGGGAACTCTAGCTCATACGGAATCAGAACCGAGAGAACAAGAGATGACAGTCCCCCTCCGGAACCAAATCCAAGACTGACTGCCGCCAGTTACCAGACCAGCCCAGACATACAGTCTTCCAGACTGCTGCCAGTGACCACGCCTGCCGCTGGACATACAGTCTTCCAGACTGCTGTCAGTGACCAGACCTGCCGCCAGACATGCTGTCTTCAGTCTGTGGGAACACCTTGTCCATTAGGGCTTTAGCCAATGGGACGTAAATCTCATCCATCCACTTCCTGATGCCAACGCCATCAGCCGCCGTGTGTCACTGATGAATGTGAATCAATGGACAATAGACCCCCTGAACAGGTAGTAGAAGACTGAATCAATGGACCATAGACCTCTGAACAGGAAGTAGAAGACTGAATCAATGGACCATAGACCTCTGAACAGGAAGTAGAAGACTGAATCAATGGACCATAGACCTCTGAACATGAAGTAGAAGACTGAATCAATGGGCCATAGACCTCTGAACAGGCAATATAAGGGTGAAGGAGCGGACAATAGACCTCTGAACAGGCAATAGGGTGAAGGAGCGGACAATAGACCTCTGAAAAGGCAATACAAGGGTGAAGGAGCGGACAATAGACCTCTGAACAGGCGATGTAAGGGTGAAGGAGCGGACAATAGACCTCTGAACAGGCGATATAAGGGTGAAGGAGCGGACAATAGACCTCTGAACAGGCGATATAAGGGTGAAGGAGCGGACAATAGACCTCTGAACAGGCGATAGAAGGGTGAATGAGCGGACAACAGACCTCTGAACAGACCATAGAAGCGTGAATGAGCGGACAACAGACCTCTGAACAGGCGATATAAATCATTCTGTTTTCTAGCTTCACTACGATGGTGTCCCATGCTACTAACGGAGGATTTTGTATTCATAATCTAACGCCTTGATTTTTTTTTTCTATCCCCGTTTTACCCCTCCCCCCCCCCCCCTTCCCTTTTTATCGTTTTTTAAAAACTTATTGCCAAGTCATTGTCTGACGATGTAAGAATTGTTTGCCTGCACTTATTCTAGCCCACTATTGATTTGTTCGACATATCATTCAAAAAAATCCTTATAAACCAAGTCAGACCATAATTGAATACTCTTTGACATGTAAGATCGGAAAATGTGTATAAAAATGCACAATCGATTTATACTATTTCATCTTTTATTAGCTTCCCTTTCATAGTTTTAAAAAAAAAAATAGGAAATGTAGAAGTTTTCTTGATATATACAGAGATTTTGATTGATATGTAGTCATGATATTTGGTTGCAGAAACACAGATACAGACACATACACACACCACCACCACCACCACTATACAATTCATCACGCTACACGTGTATACCCACCTAAATCAATAATCGGCGCCGTTCATACCATCAGCGGTACATTATAAATTCATCATTCGCAAAACGTCCAAATTCTCCAAGAGGTTACAGGATGCAACAAGAGCAAGACTGACACGGATGGGGATGAGAAGAGGCAAGGGGGGGGGGGGGGGGGAGAGAGGAGGGAGGATAGAGTTCGGCTGAACCCAGTAACACAATGTCGGTAACCAGTCTTTCAGGTTCCCGTCTTTACCGTCAGCTACACGACGGCCAGACCCGTCAACTGACAGCCATGTTGGCAAATATCAAAGGTCATTTCCTCTTTTAAGGGAGGTAATTACATTCTCACGCTCGTGTTGTCTGTCTTTCCGCATGACAAAGGAAAAGCCGACGAACTGGCTTGAGGAAAAGTGATGGCGAAATGTTGATTCGTGACCAAAGTAATTAATTTTGGTTGGATTATGATCAAAGGGCGGGTGCAGATTTTTTTTTTTTTTTATTTTGTTTAACATTGGAAAAAAAATAGTGTTCTGTTTAGTTTGATTTTTTCGTAATGTTCTTTAAAAAAAAAAAAAAAAGGCATGGATTTTAATGGGGGAATAAAAGAAAGAAACAAGAAGAAGAAGAAGAAAAAGGTTATTGTATGTCAATGGTGTCTGCTGCGAACTTGTGAGATTTGGTTCGGATCTAAACGTCAACCTGGATCTATTGAGCAAACAATATTGGTAAAGGGAAAAGGGAGGTGGGTAGGGATGGGGGTAGGAACATGTTTAGTCACTAACAAACTGAGCCAGAAGCCTGCCATAGCCCGCAAGTGTAGCCGAGCTGATGAGGACATAGTCAGAAAAAACGGGTGTGATGCATCTGGGATGGAATTAGAGATACATCAGCCAAAGATGGTGCAAAACGAAGGGGTACGGGTCGGGTGTTTTGGCTGAAGTTCAGAGGACTGCTAGTTCGTTGCAGAGATCTATGCTGCCCCGAGTCCAGTTCGACACAGTTCAGTACTGATATCTGAAATCGATAAGTAAATTCATGGGAATAGTGAGGGCGAGGTTTGTGTATAGAAAGGAACCTGCATGTAGGCCTACAGAGGAACGAATGGACGAAGGGTGGAGTGGGCAGCACATCCGGTAGGTGGCTCCAACGTGATTCAGCACTTCATCAGAACCAAGATGACATGTCACTATCAACATCATCATCGTCATCGCCAAGATTTCACTTGCATGCTTTATAGAAGTTTGAATCTGATAGATCTTTTGACAGCTCTCCGGGAAAGTTTCAATCTGAGCAGTTGGTATCTGGAGAAGCCGTCCAGACAATGAGGTTCATCTCCAACCACACCACATGATAAGCATTTTCTTCACGCTCTTGAAGCGTTGTGTGTCTGTCTCTGTCTATTTGTAGGTCGTGAGTGTTGAAACAAAGGTGACAGATTACAGCCTGTTCAAAGATTTCAACATTTACTATGTATGGTTCGATAGTTCTCAGCAATTTGTCGTAAAAAAACACAGCCTGGAAAGGCTGCTGTTTTTTCCACGAAGTGTTTTACAACACTGTGCTGATATCTCAAGCAACAGGAACCGAGACCTATTTCAGGCACGTGCAGCGCTGTCCTGGTTCGCATCCTTTCATTCCTACCCAACCCCCCCCCCCCCCCCCCCCAGCCCCCTTCCCCCCAACCTGATAATATATCAAATCCCACCATTCCCTGATCTACCTTGATCCCCATCAGGCCAATTCCACATCCGCTCCGTCACGTGACCGGAAATGAGTGAACAGAGAGAGGGGCCGCGCACTGAACGGGATCTGCAAATACACAGCATCACGCGATCGATTGTCACCACCTGTGGCGGCGCCAACTGGACGGGATGGAGAGGATGGGGTGGGGTGGGGGGGGGGGGGGGGGGATGGATGGACACGCGCCACCACATCCCGCCTGGCTGTTCATTCCCGGCACGCGCTGCTCGGCTGACTGTGCGATGCGGCCTCAACCCTGACAGTGGCATTTCCTCCTTTCAGCCATTAAGCGGCAATGCATCGACCTGTGTGTGTGTGTGTGCGTGTGTGAGTGTGTGTGCGTGCATGTATCCTGCCAGTCCATACGGATGTTTGCGTCCTGGGTGGTTTTTTGTTCGTCAGGGTAAGCCAAACCTTGAAGAAAATCTTCTGTTGTGTTGGTTTCTTGGGGTGTGTGTGATTGTGTTGAATTGGGGAGTCTATGTGTGATGGTTGTGTCCATTTGTTTGTTTGTTTGTTTAATTACTGAATGGTGGGTGTTTATCTTCTGTGAAAAATTGCTACCAGACTGAATGTGCATGACTTTCATCGTCGATTTATCCATGTGCTTTTATCATGTTGCTATTGTCGTCGTCGTCGTCGTCGTCGTCGTCGTCGTCGTCGTTGTTGTTGTTGTTGTTGTTTGTGGGGGTGTGAACGACAGAGAGGGGATTCATGGATAGGAGTAGGGCGTGCAGTTTTGCAATGTAATGAAATCCACTCACGATTAAAGGACCAGCAACGACGCGGTGAAATGTACATCCTACCCTCTACCTTCGTCCCCGCCAAATGGCTGCACTGCTGGATTAAAAAAAAAAAAAAAAAAAAAAAAAAAATATATATATATATATATATATATATATAAAACGAGGAACAAAATGCTTCCTATCTTTCCCTCCTCCCCACCCCTCCTCCCCACCCCTCCGGCTCCTGGCTCCAACCCTTCAGCGATGCCGTAACCCCATCTCCCGACAAAAGTTGAGAAAAACGATAGGATGAATGTAAGGTCAGTTACATTTTGGATTCTCTGCCTGTCTGTCTGTCTGCCTGTCTCTGTCTCTGTCTTAGTCTCTGTCTTTCTCTCTCCGTCTCTCTCTCTCTCTCTCTCTCTCATATTTGTTTTACGACCAGAACATAGATGTGATTTCCTGATGACGTTTTGTTTGTTCATTTGCTTTTCTTTGCATAGACTATTTCTGTCTTTGGATAAAGATGGACGGAGAGGGGTGGAAGGTTGTAAAAGGGGTGGAAAGTTGTGAAAGGGGTAGGGCTGAAACAAAGAGGGGGTTATTCCAAGTGTGTGTGTGCGTGTTAGTGTGTTAGTGTGTGTGTGTGTGTGTGTGTGTGTGTGTGTGCGTGCGCATATATGTGTGTGTGTGTGTGTGTGTGTGTGTGTGTATGTGTGTGGTGTGCGCACATGCGCATGCGTGTGTGTGTGTGTGTGTGTGTGTGTGTGTGTGTGTGTGTGTGTGTGTGCGTGCGTGCGCGCGCGTACCTAAAGGTTTCTCTTCGCCATGCATTGGCAATATAAAAAAGTTACAACTGAGACACGGTTTTATTGTGTAGGGGACACTCACACTGTTTTCTCTATAAGCCTCTAATTTGTTAAAGTGGTATTGATTCACCTCAAGAAAAATACCAGGATGATGTGACTTGAGAATAGCATTTAATGCTTATAGACATTCCAGAATCCATTCTGAATAGAGAAATACTCATAGTAGTATCGACAATTCGCGTTACATGGTTTGAAATCAAGTTGTTGTTAACCCGAAATTGAATCGGCTAATTACTGGGAAATTTCAGAGAAGATGGAGCGTGGAAGTCCTACAATATGAATTTACTTAATGATGAGTTCAATATATGAAATGTCTGAGATAGGTTGAACAAGCTTTGTGGACCAGCCCAATATGCCGTTCCCAGAACTGTGCATGCTTGATTCAGTTCTGAGCACCACAGCTCCAAATATTGTGAAAACGCCCATAGAGATACACTTACCGGTGCTCGTTCCACACCTCATCTTCCCCATCTTGTCCTCCTTTCCCTCTCCCTCATCAGCTAGTTTGCTTTCACACCCTTCAAATGAACGCATATGAGTACGAGAGGACACACACATACACAGAGAGAGAGAGAGAGAGAGAGAGAGAGAGAGACAGAGAGAGAGAGAGAGACAGAGAGACAGAGAGAGAGAGGACAGAGAGAGAGAGAGAGAGAGAGAGAGAGAGAGAGAGAGAGAGAGAGAGAGAGAGAGAGAGAGAAATTCACCTTTTCTCCAGTTTCCTTCTTTCTGTCCTGAACCATCACAATACCAAAAAATCATCTCTATCCACACACCTTTACGTAGTATAGCAACAAATGTTTTTATGCTCTAGCCCCTCTCAGTCAAAGAGAATAAAAGAGAACAACAGCTGTCCCAAGTCTTACAGGCGGGAAAAGTTCCGGAAGAGAAAAGAAGACATTTGAACTATAATAATGAGGACAATTTCTACAGCGCCCATCCTAAACAACGTAGGGTACAGGCTACATAGGCTAACTAAATCTCCATGTTAAAACCCGTTTAGAACACATCTGTGTCTGTAGAAATATGAACGTTTGCTAGGCGTATCATTGGCCAGTCGTGGCCTTCGCTTTACATTAAACAATGGCACCTCCCGCCAATCAAAACGAAACAAAACAAAAACCTGACAAACAACCAAACAACAACCTGCAAACAACCAAACAAACCAACCAAACACACACTCACACACACACACACACACACACACACACACAACACACACACACACACACACACACACACACACACACATATATATATATATATACACACACACGCACACAAACACACACATACACAAACACAACACACACAACACACACACACACACACACACACACACACACACACACACACACACACACATACAGAAACACAACACACACGCACACACACACACACACACACACACACACACACACACACACACACAACGCAAGCACGCACGCACGCACGCACGCACGCACACAGACAGACAGACAGACAGACAGACAGACAGACAGACAGACAGACACACACACACACACACACACACACACACACACACACACACACACACACGTGGAAGTCCTATAATGAATTTACTTACTGATGATTTCCACATGAGGTAGCCTATGCACCCTCACAACGCCTCCACGAACGGCGCCGCTGAGCAGGCTGTCCTCCCAGACAAACTGACCATCCTCCAGGTGATCAGCCAATCACCTCGCGTTGTTCTTTCACTGCATTCAGACATTTACTATTCTCAAGCTGCACGACTTCCGTGGCTACGTGGGCCAAGGCACAATAGGGTAAACAAGACTGAACAAAAAGGATCATTGTGTTTCAGTAGCTGGTAAAAGTTCTTTATGTTTTCCGTCGATATACTCTTTTCGTGCACAAAACACATACCAGAGAATTAGAAACCTATGCACAGGTCCTGACAGACACGATACAATATTATGCAATACAAATCAATGAAATAAAATACAGAAAATACAATAGACTCTCTTCTTCAGTATAGTACTGTACAAGAAAGTAAAGTGCAGTACAGTCCAATACAACTCTATACAGTACAAGAAAGTAAAAATGCAGTACAGTATAATACAGTGCAGCCCAGTAGAATACAACTCTGTAAAATACAAGAAAGAAAAATTACAGTACAGTACAGTGCGGTACAGTAGAGTAGAATACAACTCCGTAAAATACAAGAAAGAAAAAAACAGTACACTACAGTACAGTACAGCAGAATACAACTCTGTACAGTACAAGAAAGCAAAATGGAGTGCAGTACGATACAGTCGGAACAATACTGTACTGTACAAGAACGTAAAATGCAGCAACAGTACAATACAGTACAATGCAACATAGTGCTGTACAAGAAAGAAAAATGCAGTACAGTACAGTACAGTACAGTACAGTACAATAGAATACAACTCTATACTGTACAAGAAAGTAAAATACAGTACAGTACAGTACAATACACACAGTTCTGTACAAGAAAGAAAAATACAGTACACTACAGTACAGTAGAATACAACACTGTACTGCACAAGAAAGTAAAATACAGTACAGTACAGTACAATGTAACTCTGTAAAATACAAGACAGAAAAATACAGTACACTACGGTACAACAGTACAGTACAGTAGAATACAACACTGAACTGTACAAGAAAGCAAAAATGCCGTACAGTACAATACAGTAGAATACAACGCAGTACTACACAAGAAAGTAAAATACAGTACAGTACAATACAGTAGAATACAACACAGTACTGTACAAGAAAGTAAAATACCGTACAGTACAGTACAGTACAATATACGCAGTACTATACAAGGTTGCAAAGTGCAGTACAGTACAATACAGTACGATACAAAGCAGTACAGTCCAATCCAATACAATATGCACAGTAGAGTTCAGTACAAATCAACGAAAATTAGTTTCAGTACAAAGCAACACACAGCTCATACAGTTCAGTACACTGCAGTGTAACGCACTATAAATGATGCAAAACATGTTCATGTAATTCAGTGCAGTACAAGACAGTATTATATGACAGAACATGATACGAAGCACACAATGCAATATAATACAATGTGGTACCATAGTACACCAATCAGTACAACTCATTATAGTTGGGCAAGATGCATTTTACAACGTATTAAAAAATCAATGCAGCACAAAACGATAAAATGCATAATGATTCAATAGATGCAACGCTGTACAATAAGAAACAATGGAAGACAATGTGTTGCAACACAATTATGTTGAAGTATATCACCACATGACATTATGCATTCAGTATAATGGAATATAATGGAACACAACGCAAGGAAATCCAATTCATTGCAATGCAGTTCACATACAGAATGTCCCGCAATAGGTAAGGTAATGTTGCTTACAGCCCAGCCGACGGCAAAAGGCCACATCAGGGCTGACCTCGCAATACAATACAGTAAAGCAACAATACGTCATATGTAATACAGCACAATAGCATGCCATGGAGTGTTACAATGCAGTGTGTAATACAATGCAATGAAAGTTAGCACCTTACGATGTAATATCATACAGATAAAAGAATTAAATAATGGATGATGGACGAATGAGTGAATGAATGAATGAAGGAAGGAAGGAAGGAAGGAAGGAAGGAAGGAAGGAATAAACGAACGAATGAATGAATGAATAAATGAAATGAATGAATGAATGAATGAATGAATGAATCATGTAGTCCTCAGCCCCTCACGAAAGGGAATGTGACCAGCGACGATTGCAGAAAAAAAAAAAAATCTGTATTATGTCACATCAAGACATAGCAATTTCTCTGCTTCTAAATCCACTATATCAAAACAAGGGCAAAGTGTCTGTCACATCAATGTTGATTGCTATCACATGCATCAGTGAGCTCAGTTTGAACAGGAACGGTTCTCTGCAATAGCTTATTCGAGTGCTGCGATTTTTTCCCCCTATCTCATTTATTTCTGCTTTTGGCGACAGAAAACGAAATGAACCTCATCTTCTTTTGACATTTTGATTAATGGACTCGCCAGATTGGTCATCACAGGATTTCGATCTAAAACAATGTGCAAATTAAAATCCGAACGTTCATAGTTTAAATCTGGTCCTGTATCTCAGATTGGGGGTTATATTTTGTAGCGTCGAGTGCCTATGACAATGGCAGTGACGAGTGCGCATGCGTGTGACGTAGTGGACTGTTGGTGCAAGAGCTGGAATGGTGCAGAGCCAGGGCTCTTTGTACACCCATCTGTTTTGATTAATTCATAATTTTGAACTTTTACTCTGCGAGTGTGACCCGCATTTTGAATGCGAGATGTGTGCGTGGTTGACTGGCAGCACGCAAACACTACACATTTGTTTTTAGTTGTGGTTTACATGAAATTAAAGCTTTCATGTGTATTATTACGGATTTACCCATTCCAAGTATTAACAAAGTGAGTCTACGTGATCATCTTCTTTCGACTATGTGTGTGTGTGTGTGTGTGTGTGTGCGCGCGCGCGCGCACACACACACACACACACACACGAACGCGCGCGCGCTCGCCCATAGAAACTATAAAGCTGCCATTTTCTCTGAAGACACGAGGTTACCAGGTGTATGAATATCACACTTAATACAAACTTTCCAGGCATACAAACTTTCCAGGCATACTCTCCTTTCCCGACACACAACAGCAAAGACTACATGAAAGCAAGAGGATTTTATCAAAAAACAATCAAATAGACAATAGCTTGTTTTGCCATGAAACATATAGTATTTCAATGTAATAATACAAACACAAAAACTCAAAGACACAGCAAATCTTTTTACCGAAAAATATTAAACCGTTCTGTAGCATACAAGACATTGTCACGACCATGGAATTAAAGGGAAATGTCATTACTAAAAGGGACGTAAATCTTCCACTACATGTAGATATAGATTACTTCCCCTCAAAAACTTTCCTACCACCGACCTCTGACTCTGGAACCTCCTCATCTGGACAAAGACATCTGCCTCTGTGCAGTCTGCCTCACGTGAGTCTCGGGGAGCTTTGCTCTTGTATCTCTAGCATACACATCGTACAATTTTCTTCGCTGTGAAGCGTAACCTATCATTATTCAAAGACGTGTAATAGCTGAGAGAGAGAGAGAGAGAGAGAGAGAGAGAGAGAGAGAGAGAGAGGAGAGAGAGAGAGAGAGAGAGAGAGCACTCAGAACTCAGGAAGCTTTAATGTACATCGGCCTTGGGCCACAATGCAAGGTACAAAGGGAAGTGGGGGGGGGGGGGGGGGGTAGGAACGGGATGGAGTTAACACATATGTTATGAGGGAGAGAGAGAGAGAGAGAGATCGGGAGAGAGAGAGAGAGAGCGAGAGAGAGAGAGAGAGAGAGAGAGAGAACTGAGAAAAAAATCAGAAAACCTTTTCTTCAATCAAGGATTGAGATTTTAGGCACACACTTCCAATCTGTCCTTGAGAGAGAGAGAGAGAGAGAGAGAGAGAGAGAGAGAGAGAGAGAGAGAGAGCATTTCAACCCTTTCAAAGAAAACCCACTGAGAACTTATTTTTCTCCGTGGTTGGATCTCTGGAATTAATCACATCTCACACGCTGTTTCCGTACCAGGAGCATCTCATCATCGAGTCTTTGAATCAGTGTCATCTCTGAGCTTCGCCATAAGAATTTTATTAGTCTGTTTCGGTCGTGATAATAGGCACCGAGTTAGATTAATAGTCACAGATGGGTTAAGTTCGGTGTCGTGTCTTTAAATCTATCATCATTAGTGTATGAGCTTGACGTCACCAAACGACTCAATGCCCTCCCTTCACCCCCCCCCCCCACCCCCCTCTCTTCCTGCTCTTCAAAGCTGTCCTCTTTCTGTGACGTAGATGGGTTCTGAATGTGGGACAATGCTGACGTCGGTTGGTCTACTGTTGGATAGGAGATCATCTGACACAGCTTTTCTGGTTCCTCTGTGTGCGTCTCTCTCTCTCTCTCTCTCTCTCTCTCTCTCTCTCTCTCTCTCTCTCTGCTACCGGCCTACCTGCCTGTCTGTCTGTACCTGAGCTCTCTCTGTCTCTCTCTCTGTCTCCTCCCCCCCCCTCTCCCTCCCCCCTCTCTCTCCCTCCCCCTCTCTCTCTCCACTCTCTCTATCCTCTCTCACCCTCTCCCTCCTCTCTCTCTCTCTCTCTGTCTCTCTCTCTGTCTCTCTCTCTGTCTCTGTCTCTTTCTCTCATCATTCATTCGTTATGCCCATCGCTCCCGGTGGAGCATAGGTCATCGACGACCCTTCGCCATCACACTCTGTTCTGGGCTGTCGGTCATTCCAGTCTAGTTGGTCCCTTGTTGCTTCAGCTCTGCCTCAATGTCTCGCCTCCAGCTGTTGCGAGGCCGGCCTCTCTTCCTCTTTCCCTGCGGGTTCCAGGTCAGGGCTTGGCGTGTGATGCTGGACGCTGGCTTCCTGAGGGTGTGTCCCATCCAGCCCCACTTCCTTCGCAGTATCTGCTAGACCACTGGTTCCTGTCCCGCACGCTCCCACAGATCTTCGTTTCGGATCTTCTCCTGCCATCGGATTTTGTAGATGCGCCTCAAACAGGTGTTGAAGAATGTCTGAATCTTTTGTTGCATCGTCTGTGTTGTCTGCCATGTCTCACATCCGTAGAGCAGGATTGACTTCACATTGGAGTTGAAGATGCGGAGTTTGGTTCTTATGCTGATTCCTCCAGATGTCCAGATGTTCTTGAGCATGACGAAAGTTGATCTTGCCTTGCCGATTCTGGCTGTGACGTCTCGGTCCGTGCCTCCCTGTTGGTCAACCACGCTTCCCAGGTAGACGAAAGACTCCACCTCCCTGATGGGCTCTCCACCGACTGTGACTGACGTTTTGGCAGTGGTGCTGATTTTCATCAGCTCGGTCTTCTTCCTGTTGATCTTGAGCCCTGTCCCGGCTGATGTGGTCTCCAGGCGAGTGGTCTTGTCCTGCATCTGGCTGTGGCTGTGTGACAGGAGCGCCAAGCCGTCAGCAAAGTCGAGGTCGTCGAGCTGCGTCCAGAGTGTCCACTGTATACCGTTTTTCCTGCCTGTTGTGGTGGTCTTCATGATTCAGTCAATGACCAGGAGGAAGAGGAACGGCGACAGCAGACACCCCTGCCGAACTCCAGTCTTCACCTCGAAAACTTTCGGACAGCTGGCCGGCGTGGGCAATCCTGCAGTTCATTGTCCTGGTAGGTGCACCGGATGAGGGAGATGATCTTCTCGGGGATTCCGTAATGCCTCAGCAGCTTCCACAACAACTCTCTGTCCACACTGTCGAAGGCCTTCTCATAATCTATGAAGTTGATGTAGAGGGGGGAGATCCATTCCAGCGACTGCTCCACGATGATGCGCAGGCTGGCGATCTGGTCAGCACATGATTTGTTCCGCGGAAGCCTGCCTGCTGGTCTCAGAGCTTGGGGTCGACAGCCTCTTTCATTCTCTCCAGTAGAACCCTGTTGAGAGAACCTTGCCTGGCGTTGACAGGAGCATGATCCCTCGGTAGTTGCTGCAGTCCCTGAGGTCACCTTTCTTCGGCAGCTTGGTGATGATTCTCTCTCTGTCACTGCACATAGAATTATTGTCACAAGGACAGCAATCTTGTAGTTTTTATCTTTTGACAGCCTTCCTGTCTGTCTGCCTGTCTGTCTGTCTGTCTGTCTGTGTCTGTCTCTTGTTGTCCCCCTCCCCTCCACCTAAGCTCCCCACCTCTACTCCCCTGCCCTTCCTTCTGCATCTGAGTGTTTAGTATGTGTGACAGCGAGCACACGCATACACACACACACACTGATACTCACACACACTGACACTCACAAACACACACACGCCCCCCCCCCCACTCTTCCCCAAACACACACACGCGCGCGCGCGCGCGCGCACACACACACACACACACACACACACACACACACGGATGCATGTACACACACACACACACACCCATGCATGCATACACGGATGCATGTACTCACGCACACACATACCCATCTCCATACGCACACTCCACATGCTCTGTCTGTCTGTCTGTCTGTCTGTCTGTCTGTCTCTAGCACCTCCTCCCTCTACACACCTCCCACCCCCCCCCCCACCGTCTCAGTCACTCTCTCTCTCTCTCTAGCACGCCCCCCTACACACACACACACGCACACACACACACACACACACACACACACAAAACACGCGTGCGCTCGATCGCGGGCATGGGACGCACGC
>JADBJO010003716.1:169054-189054 GCA_016801955.1 Conus betulinus
TCTCTCTCTCTCTCTCTCTCTCTCTCTCTCTCTCTCTCTCTCCCCCCCCCCCCCCCTCTCTCTCTGACATCCACGCTGATAAGATAAGGCTGTCAGTTTCTGTTGGTCAGTCTTGTCAGTTTCTTGATCTGTCTCTGCCCTAACATTCTGTCTGACTGTCCGGTTTACTTTGACAGCGGTGTGGTGGTGGTGGTGAGCTGTCCCGGTGTTCGTGTACGAGGTATAGCGTGTGTGTGTGTGTGTGTGTGTGTGTGTGTGTGTGTGTGTGTGTGTGTGTGTGTGTGTGTGTGTGTGTGTGTGTGTGTTTGTTTGTTTGTTTGTTTGTTTGTTTGTGTTTGTGTGTGTGTCTCTGTGTGTGTGTCTGAGAGAGAGAGAGAGAGAGAGAGAGAGAGAGAGAGAGAGACAGAGAGAGAGAGAGAGAGAGAGAGATTGACTGATTGATTGATTGATTGATTGATTGATTGTTGTTTAATACACAAAACTACAGAGAGAGAGGTCAGAGGAGGGTGGGGAAGAGAGAATGGTAGGTAGGGGGAGGAGAAAAGGGATGGTAGACAGAGTGGGAGTGGGGATGAGCGATTTTAACGGAGTAGGTTTTATGTTTAGACGATTTATTCAAAGTATGGTTCACAGAAGACTTTGCGAATGGGCGCTAATCATTGTAATCGAATTATTTAATTACTGAGACATAAAATGTTTATGCAAATGTTCCTTGAAAAGTTTTTAAAGTATTCATGTTTTGTAGATTCGGTGGAAGTGAGTTCCGACATATGGTCCAGAGTAAGCTAGGCTTGTTTTGTATAGATCAATGCGTGGGTAGGGAAGAAGAAGGATTTTCGTCGAGCCAGAAAAGCTGTTCGATCTTGTAAAAAGGGCATTGATATAACAGGGCATAGTATCTGTCAAGATTGTAAACATTAATGATGCCTTGTTGAATTCCAATTGCCTATTCAGAGGAAGTATGTTCAGCGCTTTTTTAGTTTTTCGTCTGTTGTTAGAGATACAGCTGGATGGAGTAGCTTTGCTGCACGTCTATGGAGAGAATTCAGCCTTTTTTTGTGGACGTCACTACTTCCGTCCCACACTGTTGAAGCGTAATTGATACGTGACTAACCCTTAAACACGGTGCTCATCTACCCTGCTCGATAGAAGTGCCATTCAACTGAAGTTTAGGCAAAGAGGAGTCATTTGGTGTGTTTTGGGCGGGTAGCTTTAATCACAGATTTGGTTTGGCTGGGTGTATGACCATTGAGTTTGAATGACACCAGTCTGACACGTCGTTTAGACTTTCCTGGAGAGAAAATTTCTATTGTCTGTAGATCACTACCATTTGTTTGGAGTGACGAGTCATCAAGAGAGAGAGAGAGAGAGAGAGGAGAGAGAGAGAGAGAGAGAGAGGAGAGAGAGAGAGAGAAAGAGAGAGAGAGAGAGAGGAGAGAGAGAGAGAGAGAGAGAGAGAAGAGAGAAGAGAGAGATTCATATATTCATACTTCTTTTCCCCCCCACACCATTCCTCGTTCTACTTCCCCATCTCTCTGTTCCTTCCTGTGATCCTTCCTCCCCCTTCCCCCCCCTCTCTCTCTCTCTCTCTCTCTCTCTCTTTCTCTCTCTCGCCATCTCCATCCCTCCCCCTCTCCTCTCCCTTTCCCTCCACCTCCTGTCTCTCCAGGAACTTGGTGTTACACAAGCCGCGTGCGTACGTGGAGTAATCCCCCCCCCCCCCCCCCCCCCCCCCCCCCCCCCCCCCCGCCCTCCCACAGTGTTGGATGACGTCAGTTTCCGGTCCGTCCCGACTCTGGCATCGTGCTATGGTCTGTCTGTCAGTAGGTTAGCTGCCATCCGGATGATGACGTGAATCTTTTTCACTCTGGTTTCTCTGTTACTAGGAGATCAGGCTTCACCGAGGTAATGTCCCATTTTGATATTTTGTTTGTCTTTCTGTCTGTCTGTCTGTCTGTCTCTGTCTCTGTCTCTCTCTCTCTCTGTCTCTGTCTCCTCTGTCTGTCTCACGCTCTCTCTCATTCTTTCTGTCTCTGTCTGTCTGTCCTCTCTCGTTGTATCGGTTTGTACTAGTTTTGTGGAACGGTAAAGGCAAGTATGAAAAATGGCTAACTAAGCCAATAATACTTTAACCGTTATGAAATATCTTTGTCATTGTCCTTGTTACTGTCATTGTCATTCTCTCTCTGTANTGGCTAACTAAGCCAATAATACTTTTACCGTTATGAAATATTCTTTGTCATTGTCCTTGTTTACTGTCATTGTCATTCTCTCTCTGTATCTTTCTCTCTCTTGTGTCTCTGTGGTCACTGTGTCTCTATCTGTCTCTCTCTCCCTCTCTCTATCTCTCTCTCTCTCTGTCTCACTGTCTCTCTATCTGTCTTTCTTCTCTTCTCTCTCTGTCTCTCTCTCTGTCTGTCTCTGTCTCTCCGTGTGTCTGTCTCTGTCCGTTTCTGTCTCTGTGTTTCTCTCTCTCATTGTTGTGGGTTTTTCTGTTCATCATTATTGATCATCATTGACTGTCAAGGATGTGATGCGTGAAAACTTTATATGTGAGCGACCCCCTCCTTGACTTTATGGCTTGCTTGGCTGACGACATATGTGAGCGACCTCCTTGACTTTATGGCTTGCTTGGCTGACGACATATGTGAGCGACCTCCTTGACTTTATGGCTTGCTTGGCTGACGACAACACAAAATCAAAGCATCAAAGAGTCACTGTCTGTCTTGCTGTCTGTCTCTCCAAAATCTCGCAAGCTCTCTCTCCTGTCTCTCTCTCTCTCTCTCTCTCTCTCTCTCTCTCTCTCTCTCTCTCTCATCATTTCACAGTCTTTGTTGAGTATGGGTTTATCACCTGTCTTACTGAAACCACTCCCATGTGTCTACAGACAGTGGTCAAGCAACAAATGGTTGAAGGACATCGTCCACTGACCCTGCACCGCCCGGAGACAGCCAGTCTGTCCGCGCTGACCTGTCCCCAACCACACACCCTCCGCAAACATCTGTGAACCGCTGGTGACCAACATGACCTCATTTCCTGGCGACTCCCGTGGCGTGACAGACAGCACGTGCTGTCGCGCAGAGTCAAAGAGAAAAGAACTAGCATCACCATCAAGAGCATCAGCAGCGGAACAAGCATGACAACAACAGTTGCAGCAGCAGCAGTACAAACTTCAAGCAAGAAGAAGCTCCAGTAAGTACACCACCATCAGGGACAACAGCAGGAGTTATAGCCAGGATGATGCTGTAAATAACGCGTAACACGTCATTCACACCACTCTGCGTGAAACGTCACGCTTTCAGAGTAAGACGCTCATTTGTTGTCAGAGACTTGTGGCGGCTATCAGTGTCCAACAGAAAAAGCCAGTGGTCAGCGCTCTGACGTCACTTCGGCTCCTGGACATGACCTGGAGGTCAGGCTGTGTGGTCTGCCGCCAGCTCAGCTGAGGACGTCCTCTTTCTGAAGGTGTCTGTCGTCGTGCTTGCTTTGCCACACGTGAGGAAGGAAGACGAGCTGCATGCTTCAACCAGGTCGGGCATCTTTGGCATATGATGGAGGGAGGACTCTTGTATTGGCGCTGATTGCTTACTGACTTCCACGTTTGGTGACGGCCTCGCTGCACTTCATGTATAGTTTTTTTTTTCCAAGGTGTCTTTGGGTAGAAAGCGTCACGCCTCTTCTGTTTGGAAGCTGTCGCTGTACAGTAGGGTTGCCGGCGCATTTGGTATGTAACATCTGAGCCGGGTCTTCAGGAAAAAATCCACACAGCTCTATGGTAACGTGTGATACAGTACCCCACAAAACATTTATCACACAATTTATGACATATACTCCCCAAACAAGCAAACAATCACTCAAACCAACCAACCAACCAACCAACCCAACCAACCAACTAAACGTGTAATACGTCACCCCTATCGTCATCAGTAGCAACAGGAACAGCCAAGGCAGTCTAACAGTGGAAATGACATCATCATCGTCAACAGCGGAAGCGTAGACTACCGAAGCAATGTCTGTGTATACAGACACCCTCTAAGACAGGTCAGGGAGCATCCTACCTGAAGTCTTCACCAGGCACAGGGAGAGAAACATCGATGAACTTCTACGACTCCAGATCCTCGACCACCAGTACCGTGAATGAATCTGGCATTGGGGCGTGGCGTTGCATCTCACTGACCTCCTTTACCACCTGGCCTTACACATCGCTACATTCTGAACGAAGCTGGCACCAGGCGTGGCGTTAAATCCCAGTGAACCACCTGGCTTTACATCTCACTACAATCTGAATGAAGCTGGCACCAGGCGTGGCGTTAAATCCCAGTGAGCCCCTTTACCACCCGACCTTCCACCTCACTACAATCTGAATGACGTCTTCCCCAGGCGCAGGGGCAGATCCCGATGACCTCCACAACCCTTTGACCTTTAATCACACCGTCAGCCATGACACGACCACAACTCTGCCACCCCCACCGATCACATTCTTGAACTCGCCCTTGGTTGTGCGAGAGGTGCTGGCGGTTGTGATGGGGGTGGTGATGGTGGTGGGGTTCGGGGGGAACGGGTTGTTGTGCGGGATGGTGTTCCGGAAGGTGACCATGCGCTCCGCCATCAACCTCCTGGTGGCTCAGCTGGCGGCCTCTGATGTGCTGCTGACCTGCTGGGTGATGCCCCTGGCCCTGGCCGACCTCTTCCTGCCCATGACCTTGACTTGGGGCTGGTGGCTGTGCGCCCTGGAAGGCTTTCTCCTGGAGCTGCTGGTCACGCTCAACCTCTGCCTCCTGCTGGCCATCAGCGCCGACCGTTACCTGATCATCATCCACCGCAAGGAGAAGCTCAACGTTCGTCGGGCTAGGGTCATCATCGTGTCCGCCTGGAGCCTCTCTCTGCTCTTCGCGGCGGCTCCCCCTCTCCTGGGCTGGGGCTGCTTCGCCACCTTCTCCAGCCAGCGTGTGTGCGTGAGGTTCGTGAGCCGGAGAGCCTCAGACGTGGCCTACCTCGTGGTCAGCTGTCTGGTGACCAAGCTGCTGCCCATGGCCGCCGTGCTGTACTGCTACGCGCGGATCGTCAGCACGGTGAGGAAGAAGAACACCAAGGTTCACCACCACTACGGCGTGGACGTCAGCGTGACTCATAGCAGTGGATCGCCTCCCTCTGGAGGTCCACCACACTCTGTGGGCAAGGAGTCCAGCACGGTGAGTGGTTCTGCTGTCCAGGCTACGCAGTGTCCACGCTCTCAGGGTCCGCAATCCGGGAACACAGTCTCCTTCAGCTCCTCCACGAGCATCAGGTTCGTGTCACGTGACAGCAGCGTGCACCTGCACTCCGCTCACTGTCCGGCTCTCTCCCTCTTCGTCTCTCTGACCCCGTGGGCTCCCAGGTGTCGTCAGGCTGCTCCCTGTTGGGCGTGACAGTCACAGAGTCCGTGGACTCCTCCATCTCCCCGTCCACCTCCTCGGCTGTTTCCAATGTCCGTCAGTCCAACGTTTTAACATCGTCTGTCCCTTGCAGACCTGATATTGACGATGCCAGCAGTAGCGAACTTCGTGGGAATGAGCCTGCAACTAGCAAACCTCGCTCCAAAATATTCATCAGTATCAAACATCGTCCCAGTGAACCCAGTAACGGTGAACATGATCTAGGTGAACCCAGACCTACAGGTTCAGGTGAGGGTGATTCAAAACAGCCGACAGACCAAACCCTTTCGGTGTCTACGTCATGTGAGGGTGGCTCAAACAGCCGACAGACCAAACCCTTTCGGTGTCTACATGCTGCACGTGTTCAGGAACGTGCACGAACTTCGTGTTGTTCGAAGTCCAGCCCGCGCGGTCCACCACACCTGACACAGTGTCCGTGCTCACACAGCGCCCTGCCAGCCATGTCCACTTTGAAACTGACCACAGCCACCACGGGAAGCCAGTGGGACAGTGCTCCTCCATGACCTCTGGAGGGTGCAGGTCACAGGGGTCACGACCTTACATCTCCTCCCCCTCAGGCTTTCTCCTCTAGAAGTAACGCCATTCGTCGCACTGCAGGGGGCCGTAAACAGGTAATGATGATGATGATGATGATGATGATGATGATGATGATGATGATGATGATGTTTTATAATCAAAATGATGAGGAGGATGAGGAGGAGAAGTAAAACGACGGTGACCACAACGACGACGAAGATGACACTTATGATGATAAACAAGACGCCACTGCTACTGATGCTGAAAAGAAATGTCAGGACTGTGTTTTGTATAAAGTTTGGATTGATGAAACCTGACCTGCTGATGTTGACAGTTAACATTATTGCCGTGAGGATAAGTGAATACTGTCGACAATGACATTGATATTGCATTATCGCTGCTACTGCTGCTGCTGCTGCTGCTGCTGCTGTGAAGAAGAAGAAGAAGAAGAAGAAGAAGAAGAAGAAAGAAGAAGAAAGAAGAAGAAGAAAGAAGATGACAACGTTGACGACGACGACGACGACGACGACGACGACGACGACGAGGAGGAGGAGGAGGAGGAGAGAGAAGAGAGAGAAGAAGAAGAAGAAGAAGAAAGAAGAGAAGACGATGACAACGTCGTCGACGACGACGACGACGACGACGACGACGACGACGACGACGACGAAGAAGAAGAAGAAGAAGAAGAAGAAGAAGACGATGACAACATCGTCGACGACGACGACGACGACGACGACGAAGAAGAAGAAGAAGAAGAAAAAGAAGAAGAAGAGAAGAAGATGATGATGATGATGATGATGATGATGATGATGATGATGATGATGTTGACAGAGACAACGATAACCATATCATCAATCTCATTCACCACTACTACAATGTGATGATGATGATGATGATGATGATGATGATGATGATGATGATGATGATGATGATGATGATGATGATGTCGACGACGACGACGATGATAATGATGATGATCATGATGATGATAGTGATGATGATGCCTCATCACTGACGAGTCACATCAATCTGATCCCCAACAGGTGGTGGACATGAGCTTCAAGACCCGTGCCTTCAAAACCATCCTGATCCTGTCCCTCCTCCTCTGTCTGTGCTGGTCTCCCTTCTTCATCGCCTCCATGCTGACCGCAATGACCTCATCCTCGTCCTCCTCCGCCTCTCCATCCTCCTCCTCCTCCTCCTCCACCTCCTCCACACCTCCTCCTCCTCCACGACCTCTTCCACCAGTTCTTTGACGCCTTCTTCTTCATCGTCTTCGTCTTCGCCGTTCTCCTCTCTCTCCTTCCCTTCCTCGTCCCCCTGCTCTTCTTCCGCCGTGGTTTCTGTCGTCACATCCTCCTCTTTGATGACACCCACCACCTCTTCTTCACTCATCTCCTCCTCCCTCTCCTCCTCTTTCTCTTCCTCCTCCCCCTTCACCTCCCTCTTTCTCCCACTCTCCCTCCTCTTCCTCGCACTCTGTCCAGTTGCTGAGTGTCTTGTTGTGGCTGGGCTTTCTGAAGACGGCTCTCAATCCCATCGTCTACGCCCTGAGGATTCGGAAGTTCCGCGAGGCCTTCCGCCTGTCAGCGACACCTGCTGACTGTTCCCGCTGGGCTGTGGGCCGGGGTTGTCGCCCTTGTCCCCGGTGGAGGGACCTGCTGGGGAAGAGGAGGGTGAACCCCAGCTCTAGGTATCAGTGTGCCTAGTCTGCCGGGTGGCTTGGTTGGCTGGCTAGCTAGGTGAGTAATTGGCTGTGTGGCTTGGTTGGCTGGCTAGCTAGACGATTGGCTGGATGGCTTGGTTGGCTAGAAAGCTACGGAATTGATTGTCTGGATGGCTTTGTTGGCTGGCTAGCTAGGCGATCGATTGGCTATTTGGTTTTGTTGGCATTTTGATTAATTGATAATGATTTGACTGGTTGATAGATGACATCATCAGGTTGATTGAATAATGTGTGAACTGGTTGAAGTTTGGCGACGTGTGTATATGGTTGATTGGTATATGGATGAATTGATAATGATTTGGCTGGTTAATGAATGGCATCATCATTATTTTGACTGAACAATTATATGAAATGGTTGAATCTTAGCGACATGCGTGTGTGGTTAACTCTTAAGTTGACAGACTGGTTGCTTGGTTGTTGGGTCACTTGTGGATAGCTTTACTGATTAATCATTGGACAGAACTCAAGTTCCCTCTACTGATATGCCGACTGGACCTCGACTGACTGGTTGAGAGGTTTATTGATAAGGATTGAAGAAATATTCTATGCCTTGCACAGATCTAAATGCGAAATAATAGAATGTTTATCGAATCATTGCGCTTTCTTTTGATGTTCCTAAATCAACTGATTTGTTAATGACTTGCTAATGACTGCATAGACCAATTAACATTGTTTATGATTCCGTGTGCTGATGAACCTCATTGATTGGATGGTAGACAAGAAAGGGGCGAGACTGATTTATCGATTATCAATCACGTAAATGACTGGGTTTTCTTGTGTTAAGCAACTTGGTGTAGACAGTAAAGGTGTGTATTAATGGGAATATACTGGTGAATCGATCTATTGATTCTATGTTGTGTTCATTTAATCGATAAACGACGAAGTTGTGTATCACTCGAATAAAACTGATGGACTGATCCATTGATTCTATGCTTTGTTGATTTAATCGAAAGATGAAGTAATAACGCAACGGATGGATGGATTGTACGAGATCTGGTGGATAACAAAAAGATCAAATGTTGCCAAGAGGTTGAGTGTCGGTATAGAACGCTCGCTTAAAGACAAGCTGACACCCTGGATGGTACAGATCTGAACCATAAAGACTGGTTGATTAGGGTGATGAAAGTTTCAAAAGCGTGATCTCAATGGTCATTTATGTCAGTATTGTAGTGTTGTAGTGGTTAGTACCGCAGGTTTCATGCTGGAAGATGTAGTTTTGAGTCTCGCCAGGGATCAATATCTATGGGATTTTTCTACCACTTCGGGCGCTTCCCAGGGTATTTAAGCATACTATGGACTTAGTTAGGATGACATGAACCACACAGTTGAGTTTTTTCCATCCACTCAACGGATGCGTCTCTTACAGCGTTGCTCAAATTTCCGGACCAACCCTGCAGGTGTCTGTACCTCTCAGTCCTGGTTGACGCTGGGAAATTCATTGGAAAGAAGCGTAGAAGACAGTCCTGACGCCCTCAAACCAGAATAGAATGCCTTAAAGCTTCGTCTTAGTCATTGCCTTTGCTACATCATACAGTAGTCTCAGATTATGTGCCTCTTCATGTCTGACTATCTTGGGGATTTCATGTTTTCCATTTTGTTGTTGTTGTTGTTGTTGTTGTTGTTGTTGTTGTTGTTGTTGTTGTTGTTGTGAGTCTAAGCAAGGCCGTGAGAACTGGCGAATGGAGAACGACGCGGTGTCATACTTGCTCCGTAAGTTATTGGCGACGGTTGGGCGGAGGCCCACGGTGGGGGAGAGGGGGAGTGGCTCCATAGAGAGTGTTGTGCTTATGTTGGTGCACAACAGGCACCGTTGAGCACCACCGAGGTAAATCAGCAGCATGTGGGGGCTCCGCAGGTGAGTTACCGTGTGATGACCGGATCGTGATCGCTCGATGTGAACTGCCGCAGATGGTGATGCGATTTGATCATCCTGGGTGTGGTTGTGCCATGTGGAGACTGAAGGAGAGGGGTGGGGGTATTGCAACACAGACGACACAGACGAGTCAGAAAAACAACAACAACAAAACAACAGACAACAAAACGAGAGAAAACCAAACAGACAACACCACAGATGAAAGCAACACAACAGAAAACAATACAACAGACAACAAAACGAGAAAAGAAAAACAACGACAGACAACAAAATGAAAAACAAAAAACAACAACAGACAAAGAAATGAAATAAAACAAAACAACTGGCGACAAAACGAGAAAAAAACAAAATAAGAGGCAACAAAACGAATGAAAGCAAAACAACAAACAACAAAACGAGAAAATAAAAAAACAACAACAACAGACAGCTAAAGCAGAGAAGACAAAACAACAGACAACAAAACGAGAGAAAACAAAACAAAACAACAACAGACAACTAAAGCAGAGAAAAAAAACAACAGACAACAAAACAAAACGAGCGAAAAAGAAAAAACCACAGACAACAAAACGACAATAAAACGAGTAAAGAAAAAAGACAACAAAACGACAAAACGAGAGAAAGCAAAACAACAGACAACAAAATGACCACAGAACGAGAAAAAAAACCCAGACAACAACAACAGACAACAAAATAACAGAGAACAAAACGAGAGAAAACAAAACAGCAGGCAAAAAAAACAAAACAAAAAAACCCCAAAAAAAAACAGACAACAATACGATGGAAAACAACAAGCAACAACAAACAACAACAACAGACAAAACGAGAGAAAACAACACAACAGGCGTCAAAACGAGAGCAACAAAGCAGACAACTAAACAACAGACAACAAAACAAGAAACAACAAAGCAGAAACAAAAGGACAGAAAGAGGTCTATTGACCGATGGGTCTGTCGATTAACTGTGGAGAAAGGGATGCTGAGAGCATGATCTATGGACTCTTGACTGGATCATTAGCTTAAGTGGATCTTGACAGTACGAACATTACTAATTGAAAGGATGACGATAAATATTTTTGAAAGGATGACGGATGCATCTTGATTGATTGATTGATTGATTGATTGATTGATTGATTGATAGAGAGAGAGAGAGAGAGAGAGAGAGAGAGAGAGAGAGAGAGAGAGGAGAAAATGAATGAATGATGATGATGAATGAATGAGAAGAGAGAGAGAGAGAGAGAGAGAGAGAGAGAGAGAGAGAGAGAGAGAGAGAGAGAGAATGAATGAATGAATGAATGAATGAATGAATGACGAATGACGAAATGACGAATGACGAATGTGTGTGTGTGTGTGTGTGTGTGTGTGTGTGTGTGTGTGTGTGTGTGTGTGTGTGTGTGTGTGTGTGTGTGAGAGAGAGAGAGAGAGAGAGAGAGAGAGAGAGAGGGAGAGAGAGAGAGAGAGAGAGAGAGAGAGAGAGAGAGAGAGAGAGAATAAATAGTAAGCCCGCCTCTTTCTCTCTGTGTTTGTGAGTTTACAAGTGTGTAAAGTAAACACACTTATTGCCAGACCAATACATGTAGAACACTGGCCTTTCACGTGTATGCTCTTTTCTTTCCCCCCCCCCCCTCCCCCCCCCCTCCCCCGCCCCTTTCCTACTTTCCTACCCCGCACGCCTGATATGATTAAACGACATTTTGTGATTTACTTTAGTAGATACGGGTCAGAAGAATAGGCTGTTCAAAAATACTGATCACTGATTGAATATGTTTTTCTTTTAACTCTCTCTCTCTCTCTCTCTCTCTCTCTCTCTCTCTCTCTCTCTCTCTCTCTCTCTCTCTCTTCTTCTTCTTCTTCTTCTTCTTCTTCTTCAATGCTAATATGTATCATCGCTGTTCTTGTTATAATTAGTTGTGTATTGTATAATAGTTGTTCCTTATTGATATGCTTAGACCCTGAACTGGGACAAAGGCCAGATAGGCGTAACTGCAATGCATGGCTGATCACCTGACAAAGGGAGTTAAACAAAAAAAAAAACGCACTATTTTGTAACTTTTTGTTACTTCCCTTTACTACGCGTTGGCATTGTTCCTCCTAGCGTCAGTCGTATGGCGCTTGCATGCCTTAAAGATGGCTTCGGGCACTCCTTGATTCAATGGCTGAAGCAATCTTTCAGTCTGAAAAGAAATAACAAGCATCTTCATTCATTCATTCATTCATTCATTCATTCATTCATTCATTCATTCATTCATTCATTCATTCATTCATTCGTTTATTCATTCATTCATTCATTCGTTCATGTTTTTTGTTGCTCTTACTGTCTTTCTTTTCCATCACTCTTACAGCTCTTCCTTTTCTTGTCTGTTTTTTTCTTTCCATCCGTCCTTTTTATCCTTTCTGGTTTTTTTTTTTTGGTTTTTTTGTTTTTGTCCTTGGCACCAGAATGGTAAACGGCAAAGTATTTTTGAATGGGACAGAGAGCGTACGGATATAATTTCAATGTTCTGTTCATGCTCGTTTAAGAGACAACAGCTCTATTTTGATGTATTAGCCCATGCAACATGCATCCAGTGTCGTTTAGTAAATGTTTTCTAGATTTACATTCCCTACGCTGTGTACTAATGACTGCCATGGGGATTCAGAAACATGGCAAAGAAGAATACTGACAGCGCTGGAGTCAAATGTTCAGTGGCTGAAGAACATGTATTACAGATCTTGCAAGGTGAATAAAAGTCAGAGAGGAGAGAAAAAAAATAATAAAAAGAAAAAAAAGTAGGAAAAAAAAAGTAGGAGGGTGGAGGATCCCCAAACATACACACAAAAAAAAACAAGCCTGTACCCATTGTCAACACAGCGCAGGCCTCCAAGGGTGGTACAGGACTGCTCTAAAGCAGGGTGTGAAGACAGTGCTTCTCTGGGTCCTCCCCAGCACCTTCGGGTGTTTTCTTTTTCTTCTTTTTCTTGTATATGTATGTAAATCGAAGCCACGGTAAGAGACATTTATATCTTCTCTCTCTCTCTCTCTCTCTCTCCTCTCTCTCTCTCCTCTCTCTCTCTCTCTCTCTCTCTCTCCTCTCTCTCTCTCTCTGTGTGTGTGTGTGTGTGTGTGTGTGTGTGTGTGTGTGTGTGTGTGTGTGTGTGTGTGTGTGTGTGTGTGTGTGTGTGTGTGTGTGTGTGTGTGTGTGTGTGTGTGTGTGTGTGTGTGTGTGTGTGTGTGTGTGTGTGTGTGTGTGTGCGTGCGCGCGCGCGTGACAAAAACTGAATTATTCTCCGTACAAGAAAGAAAGACACACAAATAGGCTTCTCCAAAATCTAGCGAAAGATCAAGAACAACAAAGAGTCTGCAGGAACGCTGGCTGCCTGTGGAAACAATTGACAATAACCATTTCAATGTGATATCAATGTCATCTCTCCCCACCTTGTCCAAAATAAAAATAAATCGTGCGAGCGTGTCCTCCCCACCCCCCACCCACATCCCCCATTTTTTTTTTTTTGCCTTACCATCCGCTTACTACCTGCTCTATCTATAGCCCTCTCTCTACCTGGAGTGTCACAATGGTTCATAAAAAGGTGGCAATCTCCTTTAGTTGGCTTGTCTCGTTTTGATAAACTGTGGGATCGTGACACCGCTAGATAGAACACGATTTGGGGGCTGTGCCTGTGCACAGACTTCGGGAGAGAAGAGTGACTGAGAGACAGTGTGAGATGGAGTGTGTACACACTGCACACAGACTGAGAGACAGTGTGAGATGGAGCATGTACACACTGCACACAGACTGACTGAGAGACAGTGTGAGATGGAGTGTGTACACACTGCACACAGACTGAGAGACAGTGTGAGATGGAGTGTGTACACACTGCACACACACTGACTGAGAGACAGTGTGAGATGGAGTATGTACACACTACACACAGACTGACTGAGAGGCAGTGTGAGATGGAGTGTGTACACACTATACACAGACTGACTGAGAGACAGTGTGAGATGGAGTGTGTACACACTATACACAGACTGACTGAGAGACAGTGTGAGATGGAGTGTGTACACACTGCACTGACTGAGAGACAGTGTGAGATGGAGTGTGTACACACTGCACAGACTGAGAGGCATTATGAGATGGAGTGTGTACACACACTGCACTGAGAGACAGTGTGAGATGGAGTGTGTACACACTGCACAGACTGAGAGGCAGTGTGAGATGGAGTGTGTACACACTGCACAGACTGAGAGACAGTGTGAGATGGAGTGTGTACACACAGACTGAGAGACAGTGTGAGATGGAGTGTGTACACACTGCACTGAGAGACAGTGTGAGATGGAGTGTGTACACACTGCACTGACTGAGAGACAGTGTGAGATGGAGTATGTACACACTGCACTGAGAGACAGTGTGAGATGGAGTGTGTACACACTGCACTGAGAGACAGTGTGAGATGGAGTGTGTACACACTGCACAGACTGAGAGACAGTGTGAGATGGAGTATGTACACACTGCACTGGAGAGACAGTGTGAGATGGAGTGTGTAAACACTGCACAGACTGAGAGACAGTGTGAGATGGAGTGTGTACACACTGCACAGACTGAGAGACAGTGTGAGATGGAGTGTGTACACACTGCACTGAGAGACAGTGTGAGATGGAGTGTGTACACACTGCACACAGACTGAGAGACAGTGTGAGATGGAGCATGTACACACTGCACACAGACTGACTGAGAGACAGTGTGAGATGGAGTGTGTACACACTGCACACAGACTGAGAGACAGTGTGAGATGGAGTGTGTACACACTGCACACACACTGACTGAGAGACAGTGTGAGATGGAGTATGTACACACTACACACAGACTGACTGAGAGGCAGTGTGAGATGGAGTGTGTACACACTATACACAGACTGACTGAGAGACAGTGTGAGATGGAGTGCGTACACACTATACACAGACTGACTGAGAGACAGTGTGAGATGGAGTGTGTACACACTGCACTGACTGAGAGACAGTGTGAGATGGAGTGTGTACACACTGCACAGACTGAGAGGCATTATGAGATGGAGTGTGTACACACTGCACTGAGAGACAGTGTGAGATGGAGTGTGTACACACTGCACAGACTGAGAGGCAGTGTGAGATGGAGTGTGTACACACTGCACAGACTGAGAGACAGTGTGAGATGGAGTGTGTACACACAGACTGAGAGACAGTGTGAGATGGAGTGTGTACACACTGCACTGAGAGACAGTGTGAGATGGAGTGTGTACACACTGCACTGACTGAGAGACAGTGTGAGATGGAGTATGTACACACTGCACTGAGAGACAGTGTGAGATGGAGTGTGTACACACTGCACTGAGAGACAGTGTGAGATGGAGTGTGTACACACTGCACAGACTGAGAGACAGTGTAAGATGGAGTATGTACACACTGCACTGAGAGACAGTGTGAGATGGAGTGTGTACACACTGCACAGACTGAGAGACAGTGTGAGATGGAGTGTGTACACACTGCACAGATTGAGAGACAGTGGAGATGGAGTGTGTACACACTGCACTGAGAGACAGTGTGAGATGGAGTGTGTACACACTGCACTGACTGAGAGACAGTGTGAGATGGAGCATGTACACACTGCACACAGACTGACTGAGAGACAGAGTGAGATGGAGTGTGTACACACTGCACACAGACTGAGAGACAGTGTGAGATGGAGTGTGTACACACTGCACACACACTGACTGAGAGACAGTGTGAGATGGAGTATGTACACACACTACACACAGACTGACTGAGAGGCAGTGTGAGATGGAGTGTGTACACACTATACACAGACTGACTGAGAGACAGTGTGAGATGGAGTGTGTACACACTATACACAGACTGACTGAGAGACAGTGTGAGATGGAGTGTGTACACACTGCACTGACTGAGAGACAGTGTGAGATGGAGTGTGTACACACTGCACAGACTGAGAGGCATTATGAGATGGAGTGTGTACACACTGCACTGAGAGACAGTGTGAGATGGAGTGTGTACACACTGCACAGACTGAGAGGCAGTGTGAGATGGAGTGTGTACACACTGCACAGACTGAGAGACAGTGTGAGATGGAGTGTGTACACACAGACTGAGAGACAGTGTGAGATGGAGTGTGTACACACTGCACTGAGAGACAGTGTGAGATGGAGTGTGTACACACTGCACTGACTGAGAGACAGTGTGAGATGGAGTATGTACACACTGCACTGAGAGACAGTGTGAGATGGAGTGTGTACACACTGCACTGAGAGACAGTGTGAGATGGAGTGTGTACACACTGCACAGACTGAGAGACAGTGTGAGATGGAGTATGTACACACTGCACTGAGAGACAGTGTGAGATGGAGTGTGTACACACTGCACAGACTGAGAGACAGTGTGAGATGGAGTGTGTACACACTGCACAGACTGAGAGACAGTGTGAGATGGAGTGTGTACACACTGCACTGAGAGACAGTGTGAGATGGAGTGTGTACACACTGCACAGACTGAGAGACAGTATGAGATGGAGTGTGTACACACTGCACAGACTGAGAGACAGTGTGAGATGGAGTATGTACACACTGCACAGACTGAGAGGCAGTATGAGATGGGGTGTGTACACACTGCACTGAGAGACAGTGTGAGATGGAGTATGTACACACTGCACAGACTGAGAGACAGTGTGAGATGGAGTGTGTACACACTGCACTGAGAGACAGTGTGAGATGGAGTGTGTACACACTGCACTGACTGAGAGACAGTGTGAGATGGAGTATGTACACACTGCACTGAGAGACAGTGTGAGATGGAGTGTGTACACACTGCACAGACTGAGAGACAGTGTGAGATGGAGTATGTACACACTGCACTGAGAGACAGTGTGAGATGGAGTATGTACACACTGCACAGACTGAGAGACAGTGTGAGATGGAGTGTGTACACACTGCACCGAGAGACAGTGTGAGATGGAGTGTGTACACACTGCACAGACTGAGAGACAGTGTGAGATGGAGTATGTACACACTGCACTGAGAGACAGTGTGAGATGGAGTGTGTACACACTGCACAGACTGAGAGACAGTGTGAGATGGAGTATGTACACACTGCACAGACTGAGAGACAGTGTGAGATGGAGTATGTACACACTGCACAGACTGAGAGACAGTGTGAGATGAAGTATGTACACACTGCACTGAGAGACAGTGTGAGATGGAGTATGTATGTACACACTGCACAGACTGAGAGACAGTGTGAGATGGAGTGTGTACACACTGCACTGAGAGACAGTGTGAGATGGAGTGTGTACACACTGCACAGACTGAGAGACAGTGTGAGATGGAGTATGTACACACTGCCACTGAGAGACAGTGTGAGATGGAGTGTGTACACACTGCACAGACTGAGAGACAGTGTGAGATGGAGTATGTACACACTGCACAGACTGAGAGACAGTGTGAGATGGAGTATGTACACACTGCACAGACTGAGAGACAGTGTGAGATGGAGTATGTACACACTGCACAGACTGAGAGACAGTGTGAGATGGAGTATGTACACACTGCACTGAGAGACAGTGTGAGATGGAGTGTGTACACACTGCACAGACTGAGAGACAGTGTGAGATGGAGTATGTACACACTGCACAGACTGAGAGACAGTGTGAGATGGAGTATGTACACACTGCACAGACTGAGAGACAGTGTGAGATGGAGTATGTACACACTGCACAGACTGAGAGACAGTGTGAGATGGAGTATGTACACACTGCACAGACTGAGAGACAGTGTGAGATGGAGTATGTACACACTGCACAGACTGAGAGACAGTGTGAGATGGAGTGTGTACACACTGCACTGAGAGACAGTGTGAGATGGAGTGTGTACACACACTGCACTGAGAGACAGTGTGAGATGGAGTGTGTACACACTGCACTGAGAGACAGTGTGAGATGGAGTGTGTACACACTGCACTGAGAGACAGTGTGAGATGGAGTGTGTACACACTGCACTGAGAGACAGTGTGAGATGGTGTATGTACACACTGCACTGAGAGACAGTGTGAGATGGAGTGTGTACACACTGCACAGACTGAGAGACAGTGTGAGATGGAGTGTGTACACACTGCACTGAGAGACAGTGTGAGATGGAGTGTGTACACACTGCACAGACTGAGAGACAGTGTGAGATGGAGTGTGTACACACTGCACTGAGAGACAGTGTGAGATGGAGTGTGTACACACTGCACAGACTGAGAGACAGTGTGAGATGGAGTATGTACACACTGCACAGACTGAGAGACAGTGTGAGATGGAGTGTGTACACACTGCACTGAGAGACAGTGTGAGATGGAGTGTGTACACACTGCACTGAGAGACAGTGTGAGATGGAGTGTGTACACACTGCACTGAGAGACAGTGTGAGATGGAGTGTGTACACACTACACACTCGGTGACAGGTCTGTCAATACAGCCTGCGTGTCCCCATATACTAATACATTCTAAGGCAAATACACATTGAAGGCTGCCCGCTGGTGCATCTACACACACACACACACACACACACACACACACACAGACACACGCGCGCGCGCGCGCGCGCGCGCGCGCTCGCGCACGCACACACACACACACACACACACACACACACACACACACACACACACACACAGGCGCACGCGCCTGCGCTAACACATGCGTATGCACATGTACATTCACTGCTACAGAGAGGAACACAGACAGACTGTCTGTCTGTCTGTCTGTCTGTCTGTCTGTACCCGTCTGTCTGTCTGTCTGCCTACCTGCCTGCCTTTCTGTCTGTCTCTCTGCCTCTCTGTTTTTTGCTAACAGCAATAAAATTATCAGTGTCAGTGTCCTCTCTCTCTCTCTCTCTCTCTCTGCCTGTCTGCCTCCACCAATCCATCCCCACTCACCCCATCCCTATTGTCTCCCGTGTCAGTCTGACAAAAGAAAGATCAATGCATCTCCGAACGTGGAACAGAGAAATAAATAACATATCTTCCATCTTCTCGAATGTCCTCAGATCAATTAGCGCTTCTCTCTGCTGTGAACAATTGGCAACGAGAAGCAGGAGAACTGAACACCTCAGTTCTGTCCTGATTGTGGCGGGGCAACTTGCCCTCACAAGGGCGTTGCGTCTTGTTTGGGGCACTTTCAGTCAGTGTCACTTTTCTCTCTCCCTTCTTTTTCATGTACGTGACGTTCAGGCAGCGCTACATCTGACTACTGCTTACTACTCTTTTCATTCTCACTACTTATTGACTTAAAAGCAATGAAACTGAATGTGGCATTTAGCCAGTTTTGATCTGAACCAAATTCTGGCAGGGAAAAACAGAAACAGAGACACACAAACATCAAACAAACAAACCAACAAACAGAACCAACCAACCAACCAACCAGCCAACTAACCGACCGACCGACCGACTAACCAACCAACCTGCAACCAACCAACCAACCGACCGACCGACCGACCGACCGCTTCGTGTGGGAGTTTGAACCTTGGACCTGGCATCTCTCGTTTTGCTAAAAAATCCCTTTCTGGCCAAACGTTTTACAATAGAGCCAAATCTCGAGCAAAAACCTGCACGTGTTTTGAGAACAAAGACTTTAAATGTACCTCCTATAAAACAAAGAGAAAGCACTTCGCCAGGAAGTAAGTCAGTACTTACACTGACAGGTCAGACTTCTCATAACTGTCAAATGTGAGCCCGCCTGGTGTGGGAATGCATGTGTTTATGATTCCTCGTCCAACACAATTCTAAAGAGTGAAATGGAGGGTGGACATGTATATCTCCATGACTGCCTGTCCAAGACCATTTAACTAGGTACAGTGGAGGGTGGACATGTATCTCTCCATGACTCCCTGTGCAAGACCATTCTACAGGGTACAGTGGAGGGTGGACATGTATCTCTCCATGACTCCCTGTCCAAGACCATTCTACAGGGTACAGTGGAGGGTGGACATGTATCTCTCCATGACTCCTTGTCCAAGACCATTCTACAGGGTACAGTGGAGGGTGGACATGTATCTCTCTCCATGACTCCCTGTCCAAGACCATTCTACAGGGTACAGTGGAGGGTGGACATGCATCTCCCCATGACGTCCTGTCCATGACCATTCTACACGGTACAGTAGAGGGTGGGCATGTATCTCACTATGCACCTCTGTCCAAGACCATTCTACAGGGTGCAGTGGAGGATAGACATGTATCACACTATTTATCCCTGTCCAAGACCTTTCTAGGGTGCAGTGGAGGGTGGTAGTCCTAGAGGCAGCCTGGATAAACAATATGATACTGAACGCCTCTAGCCTGTTGCACATGACTGAGGATAGAACGCTGTAGACTGCCCAATCGTCTGTCATGCAGAACACTAAAAATAACCACGCCAAGGCCTTGAATAATGACTCAGTACTTAATGAAACCTACA
>JADBJO010003716.1:191554-204054 GCA_016801955.1 Conus betulinus
CGTTCGTTCATTCATTCATTCATTCTTTTACCACAGGTTAATTCATTCATTCATACATTCGTTCATTCATTCATTCATTCATTCATTCATTCGTTCATTCGTTCGTTCGTTCGTTCGTTCGTTCGTTCATCCATCCATGTATTCTTTTAAGTCCGGTTTTCCTGTACGTGATATTCATTGGATGAACTGGGGAGCCGTGAAGTAGTTTGAACACAATTGTTGTGACCATTGTATCATATTTTTGCTAGAGTTCAGTTCAGTATGGCCTTGGAACGTATCAGACATCATTATCAGCATAACTTCATGAACAATAAAAACAAGTAGGGTAAGTCTTACTCCCATAACAAAACCTAACATAGAGTAACTTTTAGCAAAGATTTGAACTTAAGGCGCGGGGGCGGGGGCGTGTGTGTTGAAGATGAAGAGATGGGAACATAGAATTAAGAAAACATATGTTACAAATATGAAAACACTTCACTAGCTGCATGAGGGAACCATCGTAATCCCTCTTGAAGGATCTTCAACACCCTTCATCTTCCCCCCTCCCCCCCCCCCCCCCCCCCCCCCCCCCCCCCCCGCGCCTTAAGTTCAAATCTTTGCCAAATCATTACTGTGATGATAGAGGGGTTGTTGCTCTGCGCTTGTTTTTCCCCCCCTCTATTAGATTGTTCGTCTTTGCATTCGTCTGACTTTATTCAAGTTTAAAAGGCTGTGCCAGTCTTGAATAAACTGTTAGGTAGGTTCTCTTATGGGAGCAAGACTTACCCTACTTGTTATTGCTTATTGTTTACTGTTTCCTACCTCATTTTATCATAACTTCATTATCTTTCTTGTAATGTGTGTTCAAAATGGGCCGCAAGATGGCAGTTTGCAGACGTTAAGTCTGGCACATTATCTCTGTACATACTCAACAATTTCTTTCCAAATGTCTGCATAAACCAAGTGGTCTTGGTGCGTTTGAGAGCGTAACAGTTCATTGTGTCCGCATTTACGTTAAAATCGATTTTAATCACTGATTCAGCGAATTTGTATTTCGACATGATGTCATAGTTCAATACAAAATAGTTTTCAAACAGATTTGATTGTGTAAGTAGAAGGTTTGATAACAAATTAATGTGTGTTGTAGCGTTAACAATGATCTGCCATATTGAACATAGCAATTTTGCAAAGTTGATTCGTGTGTGTGTGTGTGTGTGTGTGTGTGTGTGTGTGTGTGTGTGTGTGAGAGAGAGAGAGAGAGAGAGAGAGAGAGAGAGAGAGAGAGAGAACAAGAGAAAAGGAGTGAGAGAGAGAGAGAGAGAGAGAGAGAGAGACAAGAAAAGGAGTGAGAGAGAGAAGAAAGGAAAGGAATGAAAGATAGATAGATAGATAGATAGATAGATAGATAGATAGATAGAGAGACAGACAGACAGACAGACAGACAGACAGACAGACAGACAGACTGACAGACAGACAAAAAACAAAGAAAGTAAAACAGATGGGAACTACTAGCATATGCCAGACATCCTGTGAGTGTTAAGCATAAAACCAAAAGGGTAACTTTTTTTGTTTGTTTTCCCGGTTTTTTTTTCCCCCTCATTCCCAACTCGTTCACTGACACGATGGAATCAAATTTCAGCAAAGGCCATAACTGGTCAAATAATGAGATCGGTTCCAAATAATACGCATTTTATAAGCACATACCTCCAGTCAAATCGCTCTTAAAATTGAAACTCGGAGAACCTTGGAAACATAGAAATTGTTGACCTTTAATGTAAGTTTTAAATGACCTTTCTGTTGTTAGTGTAATTTCGAGGCATTTGATTTCAATTTTGAGGCATTGTGCCTGGAAAGTTTGAAAGTTTTTAAGCATGAGGTCGGAAGTTAAAGGAACATGTTTTTATATCAGTGGTGGTAATTAATGATGATCATGTCGTTATATTGATACCACAGAACAGCAGGAATGTTGATGAACGTGCAAACAATACGACGTAAGGAAAAGAAAAAAAAAATGGAACAGATGTTGATGAGAATCAGTTGATGTATGATAGTAGAACTGTTTTAGACGATTGCTGAATTATGACTTACAGAATTCACGAATGATTCAGGGCTCCAGCGTTTTTGCAGTCTAGAAAGAAACAAAATATGTTCAGTCTTTCTTCATATATAGTGCTTTTGAAAATAAATCCGGTGGCACATTGAAATTCATCCAGTAAAGAATGGCACACATATACTGGTCTTCATTTGTAAAAAAAAAATGTGTTGAAATTATATTTTAGGAGAATAGATAAAAAAAATGACGCGTATTTGTTTGTTTGGTTCATTCGTAACTCCCCCCCCCCCCTCTCTCTCTCCCTCTCTTTCTCTCCTCCTCCTCCTCCTCCTCCTCCTCCTCCTCCTCCTCCTCCTCCTCCTCCTCTTCTTCTTCTTCTTCTTCTCTTCTTCTTCTTCTTCTTGCTGTCTTCTTCTTCTTCTTCTTCTTTTTTTGCTTTTCTTCTTCTTCTTCTTCTTCTTCTTCTTCTTCTTTTTTTCGCGAGACCCTCTTCTTCAATTCTCTCATCTTTGTTGTTAATTCATTTTACCCATCAGCTTAAAATCATGCGTAGTGTGGTCTCGAAACTTAACAGATGTGGTGTAGCATATATGGACTAGTCCGCACGTAGTGACGCCTCCTTGATGAAACTGAAACTGAAAACTTGTTGTTGTTGTTGTTGTTGTTGTTGTTTCTTCTTCTCTTCTTCTTCTTCTTCTTCTACCACCACACCACCACCACCACCACCACTACTACTACTACTACTACTACTACTACTACTACTGCTACTATACTACTTCTTCCTCTTCCTCTTGTTGTTGCTACTGTTGTTGTTATCTCTTCTTGTCTCTTCTTCCTTTGTTTCTGCTACTGTTCTGTCTCTTGCTGTTCTGTTGTTCTTTCCTTCTTTCTCCTCTTTTTCTCCTCCTCCTCCTCCTCCTTTTATTTATTTTCTTCTTCTTCTTCTTCTTCTTCTTCTTCTTCTTCTTCCTCCTCCTCCACCTCCTTTCCCAGCCCTTCACCACACACAAAACACATCCCATACCGACGCGCTTCCTCTCCTTCTCCCCTTCTTCTCCCCCCACACACCTCTCCTTCATCCTCCCCCCCCCCCCCCCCCCCCCCCCCCCCCCCCCCCCCCCCCCCCCCCCCCGTTCCCTAACCTGCAACGCCATCTGCAGTCCTGGTTGCCCAGTTGGCTGCGGTATTCTGAACTGGAGACTGGCGTGTTAGTGCTGACGCTTTCCCAAGGGAAAACAAAGAAGTCTAGGGGTTGAATCGGCGCAGACACACAATTTCAGCATTGTTACGAAAATGACTCAGCAGCGGTGCAAAGGGAGAAAATCTGGTTATGCTAGAGCTTGCGCCTGCCGAGGAAAAGCTAACATATGGTTTATTTTGGACTCTCTCTCTCTCTCTCTCTCTCTCTCTCTCTCTCTCTCTCTCTCTCTCTCTCTCACACACACACACACACACACAGACACACACCACACACACACACACACACACACACACACACACACACACACACACACACACAGAGGGACAAGCAAAAAGAAAATGATTATACAGATTCACTTTGCTACACATGGGAACCCTAGAAACATTTATTGTCGACACAGTTGAACTGTTTCTGGGAATCTTAACCATTTCCGACAAATGGATAACGTCAGTGAGTGAAAAAGAAATTGCATGTGAATAGTTTTGTTTCTATTCTGGTCATGAAGAAGGCAGTTTGACTGTTTTGACACCAGTAATTTCCCATACATTTCGCGCCAGCGGAGTTGTCCTTCCTGTTTGGTCGAATAAAAGCGATGTGGAATTGTCCAACAGGCTGGTCAGTGTCACTATTCTCAGCAAAACACGTCAGCATCAAATGTTGCATCTGAAAAGAGTAGGTGTGAAATGACAAGTCACTGTTTTCAAGGTTGTGAAATTGATCACCATACAGAAAATTATCCAAGAAAAAAAAAAAATGCTACATGGTAGACACAATGGTTTGGTTTTTTTTTTTGTTCTACACAAGAGCAGCTGTATCATAAGGCAAAATTATCCACTCAAGTGAAATCTTTTAGAACGAAAGCATAAAACTGGAAACGAATCAGTTACCTTTAAAGATGCTAATGCTGATAAGGAAATCCTGAATGTTTTAAGATTTGAAGCTCTTTACTTAACATCACAATGAAGATCTGACGTTATAAAGAGGATCGACACCGAAGGTGATAATAAACCTACACATTTGCGATGGTCTGCGTTCTGTCTGCTTACATTTGTACAGAAAAGTCAATTCTATGTGCAGGATAATGTTGCTACAGATGTTACTACAGCAGTGAAGGTGTTCGGTATGAGTACTGAGCAATGCTGTAGTTTATCATCGAACCTAAAAAAACGTTCCGACGTGAAAAATGCCGAATGGTTGGGAGGAAAATGTGACATACATTCGTTCCCTTAACAAACTGCAGTATCATGTAATTACAGCTGATATGTCTTCAAATAACACAAGCACATTCATGTAGAATTGTTGCTGATTTGGAATGTCTTTATAGACCAAGAGAACTGAGACTTACAGGTAAATACCGACAGACCTGTCAACAGACAGACGGACGGACACTTGGCCATCTTGTGCGATGCATATTGACGGGCTCTGAGCTCTCAGACACTGTGTGTCATCAACGTCAATGATGCCTCTCCCATACTCTCCTTTCTTCTTCTCTCTTTCTTCTCCTCTCTCTCTCTCTCTCTCTCCTCTCTCTCTCTCTCTCTCTCTCTCTCTCTCTCTCTCTCTCTCTCTCTCTCTCTCTCCACTCTCTCTTACTCTCTCCCATCTCTCTCCCCCCTCTCCCCCCTCTCTCTACCCCCCTCTCCCCAAATCTCTCCATTGCTTTCCCCCCTTCTCTCTCTCTCTCCTCCTCTCCTCCTCTCTCTCTCTCTCCCTCTCTCTCTCTTACTCTCCCCCACTCTCTCCCTCCCTCTCTCTCCCCACCTCTCTCCCTCATTCTCTTTCTCAATCCTTTCCTCTTCTCTTTATGTCTTTCTTCTCCCTCTATCTGTCTGTCTATCGTTCTCTTTCTCCTCTCTGACTCTGTCAATCTGTCTGTCTTTCTGTCTGTCTGTTTGTCTGTCCGTCTCTGTCTCTCTCTCTCTCCCCCTCCTGTTAGCTCGCGCGCTCTCAAGATGACAGGTCAGGAGAACAATGAAGACGGTGATGATGTCGGTGACAATGACGGCGACTATGGCTATCATCACAACGTCGGCTTGAAGAACAAGAAACGAATAAAAAAAAAAAAAAGAAAAAGAAAGAGAAATTATGTACATGAAAGAAAAACAAACAAACAAGCAAAACACATGCCATAACACGTTAAGGTCTGGGGGTGGGTGGTGGTAGTGGGGGTAAACCCTGACCCTAACCAAGAAAGACAGAAACGAATAAGGAAGGGAGGCAATCAATACAGGGAGTTGTTTTGGTGCACAGCCCCCGTGTGTAGTGACGTTCAACATGGGTTGTCTGCCGATGTGAGTTCCATGCTTGTTCTCTTGGGCAGCCGAAGCAGCGGCAACAAACGCCCCTTCCGAGTCAACACAGCGGCCGGACGAGGTATGGAGACCTTAGAGAGTGTGAGCTCTCTGAGCTAACATTCCAATGTGTCGTGTGCCTTCACACTAGTATTAAGATTCCAATGTGTCGTGTGCCCTCACACTAATATTAACATTCCAATGCGCTGTGTGCCCTCACACTAATATCATCATTCCAATGTGTCGTGTTTCCTTCACACTAACATCAATATTCCAATGTGTCGTGTGCCTTCACACTAATATTAACATTCCAATATGTCGTGTCCCTTCACGCTAATGTTAACATTCCAGTGTGTCATGTCCTTTCACACAATATTAACATTCCAATGTCTCACGTCCCCTCACACTAATATTAACATTCCAGTGTGATGTGTGCCTTCACACTAACAGTAACATTCCAATGTGTCGTGTCCGTTCACACTAATATTAAGATTCCAATGTGCCATGTCCTTTCACACTAATATTAACATTCCAATGTGTCATGTCCCTTCACACTAATATTAACATTCCAATGTGTCGTGTCCCGTCACACTAATATTAACATTCCAATGTGTCGTGTCCCGTCACACTAATATTAACATTCCAATGTTTCGTGTCCCGTCACACTAATATTAACATTCCAATGTGTCGTGTCCCTTCACACTAATATTAACATTTCAATGTGTCGTGTCCCTTCACACTAATATTAACATTCCAATGTGTCGTGTCCCTTCACACTAATATTAACATTCCAATGTGTCGTGTCCCTTCACACTAATATTAACATTTCAATGTGTCGTGTCCCTTCACACTAATATTAACATTCCAATGTGCATTGTTCCTGTACACTAATATTTAACTTGTTGACAACGCACTGCCATCAGTATTTCGGCGGATGACTTAAACATTGCTAGTTAACTTGTTGACAACGCACTGCCATCAGTATTTCGGCGGATGACTTAAACATTGCTATTTAACTTGTTGACAACGCACTGCCATCAGTATTTCGGCGGATGACTTAAACATTGCTAGTTAACTTGTTGACAACGCACTGCCATCAGTATTTCGGCGGATGACTTAAACATTGCTAGTTAACTTGTTGACAACGCACTGCCATCAGTATTTCGGCGGATGACTTAAACATTGCTAGTTAACTTGTTGACAACGCACTGCCATCAGTATTTCGGCGGATGACTTAAACATTGCTAGTTAACTTGTTGACAACGCACTGCCATCAGTATTTCGGCGGATGACTTAAACATTGCTAGTTAACTTGTTGACAACGCACTGCCATCAGTATTTCGGCGGATGACTTAAACATTGCTAGTTAACTTGTTGACAACGCACTGCCATCAGTATTTCGGCGGATGACTTAAACATTGCTAGTTAACTTGTTGACAACGCACTGCCATCAGTATTTCGGCGGATGACTTAAACATTGCTAGTTAACTTGTTGACAACGCACTGCCATCAGTATTTCGGCGGATGACTTAAACATTGCTAGTTAACTTGTTGACAACGCACTGCCATCAGTATTTCGGCGGATGACTTAAACATCGCTAGTTAACTTGTTGACAACGCACTGCCATCAGTATTTCGGCGGATGACTTAAACATCGCTAGTTAACTTGTTGACAACGCACTGCCATCCATCAGTATTTCGGCGGATGACTTAAACATTGCTAGTTAACTTGTTGACAACGCACTGCCATCAGTATTTCGGCGGATGACTTAAACATTGCTAGTTAACTTGTTGACAACGCACTGCCATCAGTATTTCGGCGGATGACTTAAACATTGCTAGTTAACTTGTTGACAACGCACTGCCATCAGTATTTCGGCGGATGACTTAAACATTGCTAGTTAACTTGTTTGACAACGCACTGCCATCAGTATTTCGGCGGATGACTTAAACATTGCTAGTTAACTTGTTGACAACGCACTGCCATCAGTATTTCGGCGGATGACTTAAACATTGCTAGTTAACTTGTTGACAACGCACTGCCATCAGTATTTCGGCGGATGACTTAAACATTGCTAGTTAACTTGTTGACAACGCACTGCCATCAGTATTTCGGCGGATGACTTTAACATTGCTAGTTAACTTGTTGACAACGCACTGCCATCAGTATTTCGGCGGATGACTTTAACATTGCTAGTTAACTTGTTGACAACTCACTGCCATCAATATTTCGGCGGGATGACTTAAACATTGCTAGTTAACCTGTTGACAACGCACTGCCATCAGTCTCGTGGCGGATGACTTAAACATTGCTAGTTAACTTGTTGACAACGCACTGCCATCAGCCTCGTGGCGGATGACTTAAACATTGCTAGTTAACTTGTTGACAACGTACTGCCATCAGCCTCGTGGCGGATGACTTAAACATTGCTAGTTAACTTGTTGACAACGCACTGTCATCAGCCTCGTGGCGGATGACTTAAACATTGCTAGTTAACTTTTTCACAACTCACTGCCATCAGTTAACTTGTTGACAACGCGCACTGCCATCAGCCTGGTGGCGGATGACTTAAACATTGCTAGTTAACTTGTTGACAACGCACTGCCATCAGTCTCGTGGCGGGTGACTTAAACATTGCTAGTTAACTTGTTGACAACGCACTGCCATCAGCCTCGTGGCGGATGACTTAAACATTGCTAGTTAAACTGTTGACAACGCACTGCCATCAGCCTCGTGGCGGGTGACTTAAAACATTGCTAGTTGCAAAGGGAGGTGACTGCAGGTGGAAACTGAAAGAAATTGAAAAGAAAAATGACTAACCATCGAACAAAAGAAGCAAACACAATACAAGACAATCGCTCGCTACGATTATATTAGCAGCCGTTGATCGGCTAGGTGTGGGAGAAAGGTAAGGTAAGGTAAGGTAAGGTAAGGTAAGGTTGCTTAGAGCCCAGCCGAGCGTCAGGGCTGTCACTGCGTTGGAGTCGACTCACAAGTCATTAATTAAACAAACAAACAAAAAAAACTCAATCGCGTGTTTAGTCCCTCCTTCGTCATATGACTTGAACAGCAAGTCAGTCGTCGTTCATTTCACTGGTTAAGATGAAGATTGATCAACCAACCTGTGCCCCTCTCTGGGCTGTACGCAGGCGGTGGAGTTCAATAAGTTGGACAGACGACAAATTTTCAAGACACACACACACACACACACACACACACACACACACACACTCTCTCTCTCTCTCTCTCTCTCTCTCTCTCTCTCTTAACACACACACACACACACACACACACACACACACACACACACACACACACACACATTCGGAGTCTGCATCGCATTTGCACAAACCGCCTCGCACCTAGGTACAATAAACAAATGGAAGCACCGTCAGTTTGTGAATCATCGTGTCGTCCAGTGACCAGTATGTAGTGATTTCGCGGCTATGGAATCCCGTCTTTGTGCAAAATACTTCACTTCTAATAGCCAAACACACTCAAGGGGGAAAAAAAAAAATACCAATATTGATCTTGGTTTTACAGTTGGGCGGGTTTTTGTTTGACGTGACGCCGGCAAACCTTCATTGGCTCGTGGACAGAGTCAACATGACGGATGTCGGAAAGCTGCATCAGGACAGAGATGTGGTGTCAGGAGTGGCGGGATAAAGCTTCGGCGGTGTCCATGGTGATTCGGGCACCATTTCCCACCTGCTGTCAACACTCTGCCTCCTCACACTACTCTAACGTCTGTCTGCTTGTCTCCTGCCATTCTGGCGCCCTAACGTTCACTGTTGCACGTGATGCACGAGGTGAAGAGCGGTAGTGACAGTTCCAGGGACCAGTAGGGCACAGGGTACGTGTCTTCGCCCTTCTCTCCTTAGAGTGCCCTTGCGCGTGTTGAAGGCATTCACTACTTCCTGTTGACCCGACGTGCTGTCTGTCTGCCTCCTGCAGCAATCTGCTGGCCGTTCTTCGCCGACGATGGTGTCATTGTCCAGTTTGAAGCACACTCACAGTGATTTGCGAATTTTATTATATAAATATATATGTAAGTGTATATATATATAACTTTTATGGATAAAAAACTTAAAATCACAAATCACAAATGGAAAAGCATTGTTACGAAAATGTATCCATTCAGCGAAAAAATTGAAAATTATGGACCAGCATTTGGTACAGGATACATGAGCTCTAATTTGTTCTGGAGACACACCTTTATAGCCTATAGGGAATTCTGTCTTTGCGTGACACCACAAACATTAAATGAACTTCTAGCTGAACCTGTTTTTTTTATAACGACAAGATAAAAACAGGAAAATGACATAATTAAAACAAAGAAATTAATTGAGAAAGGAAAGTATGCAATAAAACACATTTTCTGAAGGAAAATGGACAATTTATGAACTTTGAAGAATTCAAGGCTAATGATAACTATACCATAATTTTGTCACATACTGTGGATGGATTTCCTCAATGAAAGAATTCATAAAGAAAACTGGAATAAAACGTGATAATGGTAATGCAAACACAATTCAGAACATGCCGAGGGCTTTTTTACTATTATTATGAAAGAAGGAAAAGGAGCTAAACGATACTATGAAAATTTTTACTCAAGATGAGCGTAAGCCAAACTGCTGCTCTCAATGGCTACAAAAAACTTAATTCTGAAATTTCTTGGAATAAGGTATTTACCCATGTCCACAAAATTAAAGATGTAAAATTGAAATGGCTTCAAATTAGAATTATTCATAGAATTATTGGCACAAATATTGTTTTAAATGCCATGGGCCTGACAAACACGACGAACTGCACATTCTGCAATGAAGAGAGAGATACAGTCCAACACTTTTTATGGATGTGCAATTACGTTCAAACCTTTTGGAAAGAGGTTGAACATTTATTTAACGAAAAATGCCGAAAACTCGTTTACCATTAAAATCACACGCGATATTGTTATCTTTGGAGTCGACAAACACATGCAAACAGAGACAATTTTTGACTTTATTATTATGGTTGCTAAATCTTATATTTACAAGTGTAAGATCGAAAGACGTAGGCCAAATGCTTCAGTTTTTCAGAGCCAGCTGAGCTGCAGATTCAAAATCGAACTCTATAATGCTAGAGTCAACAATGATCAAAACAGGTTTGATGCTCTATGGTACAATTACATACCGATGATTTTTTACACAAAATACTAAAAAAAAAATCGACAATAACAACAAAATCTCATTCTAAATCTCCGTAATCCCAGTCTCCATTTCTCGCTTTTTTTTTTTGTTTTTTCGTTGCTGTTTTCATTTTATTTTTTCCTTAAAAAATTCTTCTCATAATATTGATTTGACATGGCTTTGAATGCACATTTGAAGCAACATACTTATGCATTGATATATTATCCGTATGCTCTTGCTATACTGTGGAAAGTGTATATGTCAAATGTGTATGATATGTATATACTTGAGACTTGAGAAAAAAAAAAAAAAAAAAAAAAAAAAAAAAAAAAAAAAAAAAAAAAAAAAAGTGTATATATATATATATATATATATATATATATATATATATATATATATATGTATGTGTGTGTGTGTGTGTGTGTGTGTGTGTGTGTGTGTGTGTGTGTGTGTATACTGCTAAAACGCCTAATAAAATTCTTAAAGTGCTCAACCCCTTGGGGAGCAACATCTGTTAAAATAGGATGGTAAAAGGAAGTTTTAAAATCTACAGATCTGTTTCAAGCGCTGGCTCTCGTCAGGATGGTTTTTGGGTCGCTACTGCCGGTGTTATATGGCCTGATGTCACTGTTTACACGTGCGGATTGGCTGCACGTGTTGTTCGGGTTTTTTTGGGGGTTGTTTACAGTTCAGGGTGCGTTTGCTGACAACGATTTCCATTTCCATTTTGTTGGATGAATCAATTATATTTATTAAAGCAGGAAAAGAAAAATCACAAGGTACAACCCTCCATATGATGGACGAGTAAAAACAAACGTAGGGAAAGAATTTTTCAAAATTTTGACAGCATCCTTCCCAAAAGAACACAAATTGTCAAAATATTAAACAGGAACACCATCAAACTATCATATTCATGCATGCCTAACCTTATAAATATAATTTGATTCATCCAACAAAATGAAAAGCAACACAGCAAAGAAGGATGAAGAAAGGAAATCCTGCAAATGTGCTAAAAAAAGAACAGTGTCCCTTAAGCAACAAATGCCTCTATAACAACATTGTATACCAAGCCACTGTGACATCAGAAAATAATCACTTCAAAACCAGTACGCAAACCATAAACAGTCATTCAACAAAGAAAAATACAAAAAACCAAACAGAACTGAGCAAATATATTGGAGACTTAAAGACAAAAAAAATAAACTATAACATATCCTGGAAAATCATAAAAAGGGCATCACCATACAATAACATTTCAAAAAGATGCAACCTATGTTCAACAGAAAAATGGTTAATACTATGCAAACCATACTTAGCAACCCTAAATACTAAAGTAGAAATAGTAAACAACTGCAGGCACAAATGGAAATCGTTGTCAGCAAACGCACCCTGAACTGTAAACAACCCAAAAAACCGAACAACACGTGCAGCCAATCCGCACGTGCAAACAGTGACATCAGGCCATATAACACCGGCAGTAGGCGACCCAAAACCATCTATATATATATATATATATATATATATATATATATATATATATATGCGTGTGTGTGTGTGTGTGTGTGTGTGTGTGTGTGTGTGAGTGTGTGTGTGTGTGTGTGTGTGTGTGTGTGTGTGAGTGTGTGTGTGTGTGTGTGTGTGTGTGTGTGTGTGTGTGTGTGACATTCTGTTTTCCCAGGAAGCCACAGCGGCGTTTCTTTCCACCTGCTGGTTGTATAGTTTCGGACAGTGCCAGAATCGTCATGGAACACGGACACATTCCCAAGGCCACTTCCTCATAACCCCCACCTGCACCATCTCTCAGGAC
>JADBJO010003716.1:209054-218035 GCA_016801955.1 Conus betulinus
ATTTATTACATTGTGTTATGACGTTGTTATTTATTACATTGTGTGGTGACGTTGTTATTTATTACATTGTGTTATGACGTTGTTATTTATTACATTGTGTGGTGACGTTGTTATTTATTTCATTGTCCTCCACCAGGGGTCTCTGAGCGAGGACTGCCTGGTGACGTCATGCTGCTGGGCATGCGCCGTGTGTCAGATGCACCGAGAACTGGAGGAGATCGGCATCTGACCTCTGACCTCGGCAGCCGACCTCTGAATCGGCACCTGACCTTTGACATCGGCCTATGACCCTTGATGTCGTCGTGTATCTGGCATCTAACCTTTCACCTCTGAACTCTGTTGGGACGTCCAGAGTTACGTGAGAGTCGGGGTGGGGGTGGGCTGTTGACACGTCAACAACTTGCCTTTTTCCCTAAAACATATCTGTGTATTTTTTTGTTGTTGAGAAATTTGTGCGTCTTCTAAACAGGGATGGGGGTGTGGTTTGCAAATGATTATTTCGGGGAAGTCCATTGGGGGTCGACCGTGAACCACCCCACAATCCTTTTGCTTCGTGTGGCTCATTTCCTGAAAATACATGGTATAAGAGGCGGGACGGTTAGGGTAGGAGTAGGGGTCTGGTCAATTCAGATAAGACTGTCGATCTTTTCATGATCACGTTCACCATGTTCTAGAAAGAAGTGCTCTTTCAAGATAAGAAATGAGCGGGTGGTCGGAGTGACGGGGCTTCGGAGAGTGGGGAGAGTGGGGGTTGGATCTTGCTGGATCAGCCACAGGATGATTCCAACATTGGTATGTGTTGACCTCGTCACCTGAGGTGGTGGTGGTAGCGAGGGAGGGGGGTGGAGGTGGGGATTTGGGGATGGTGAAGGAGTGGGGCTTCAGGGAAAAGATTTTGTGGTCTGAAGCACAACGGCCAAAGAAGCCGAAACGCGTTGTGTTTTGTCATGTGGTTTGCTTGTACCTATTAATCGGCGGAGGTACTGAAAATTACTTTTTAAATTCCAGAACCACGCAATCAAACCCCACACTCTGGAAGCCTTTTTTCTCCAAGCCCCGATTCACTAATCGTATCTTCAGGTAGCGCTTCCTTGTGCCAACTAAAGAAAGACATGGTGGATGCAATTGCAGGCTGTTCCATAAGCCTCATCCCTCGCTCGTGTGGCCAACCCCTCCCCACTCAGGTACGATGCATCTCTGTAATACACAGACCTGGAAGCAAAAAATATTGTGGAAATCATTTTTTCCGAATGACCCCCACCACACACCCCCACCCCCCCTCCAAAAAAATGAAAACAGCAACAATACAACAGGTTTTCTTGACGCCCAAAACTCAACCCGCACACGCTCAGCTTTGACTACGCAGACCTCCTGCACAGATTTTGTATTTGGGATGTTTAAATTTAGGTGCAACCCCACCTCGGTAATAACTGACACGGTCTGGGATATTTATAGAAATCAGGTGCTTTCACAAAAGCTCTCTCCTCTTCGCTCTCTCTCTCGCCCTCCTTAGCACTCTCTGAAACTATTACAAACAAATCTGCGTCCATCACGTCATGCACGTACGAATGGGACGCCCCACCCGTTCCGCCGACTCGGTGGGGCACGCACATCATCAGATAAAGCCAGACACAACACACACACACACACACACACACACAAATTCACACACACACAAACACACAAGCCGACGTGCACAGCACACACACACACACACACACACCACAAAGCCACGCACATACCACACCATTTTATCACGCCCAAAAAAGTACGCAAGAACAGATATTGTCACAAATACGTAACCTGCCACGCGCGACGCCGCCCCGCGCACGCACGTCCAAGCGACCACTGCAGGCCCGCGGCCCCCATGGACCCACACTTCAATGCCCAAACACACCACACCCCCACACGCACGCATTGCAACAACACGCACGCATCGAGTGCATGAGCGCGCGCGAACACCAGACACACCCACACACCACCGACACACACACACACACCCAATCGTAACGTTTTGATGTTGTCACGACACTGTGCTCCTCATTGAATCGTGGCCCCCTTTTTTTCTTACTTTTCCTGCGCACCTCCGATGAAACTGACCCGAAGTGCCAACCTTGTTCGATGCAACGATGATGACCAAAACACAACGTTCCCTTCATGTCTGACTTCATTGAGAATATTTAGATAACGGATGGCTTCCTGTAAGCAGATGAGATCATGCGACGGGATACCTCTGCAAGAGCGTGATTTTTCTTCCTCCCTTTTCCCCTCTTACCTGTGAAAGGAATGGGGTTGGGGGAAGGTATCATATGCCACGCCACGTCGCTGCAGGACACTGATCTGTTTTGGCTGCTGTGGCCATCCAGATCGGTGTTGGTTGTGCTTCATTGCCTTTGCATGTTTATATACAGTGATGATTGACTAGACCATGCTTTCTCCAAACTAAAAGATTTAACCTACCTTACAGTGTAATCCGGTAAAGTCATCGTTATCTGTGTGTGTGTGAGAAGGTTGACTAATCCCGCGCCAGTTTTCCCGACCGAGATGAGAGGGATTGATGTTATTTGAGCACCCGATGCCAGGAGAGAGAGGTAGAGAGAGAGGCCATTGAGAGGGAGAGGAGAGGGAATCACCTTAACATTATCACCAGGACATGTAGGCGATTGAGCTTTTCCTCGCGTCAGATAAAGATCACACACAACAACACACACACCACACACGCATCGCACACCCAAGACCTTATTACACAGATTAAAACAGAAAAATCTACTAATACACTTTATGTCAATTTTCAGGTGCTCTTAGAAAATTATGACATAACTTCAAATGAGAGAAAATATTTTTAGCGGAGATACTCTAGGGCAACAATGGCAGAACAAATTCCCCTCCTCAACTCTAGCTCTTAACAACCTCCTGGTCTGGTCTGCCCCAGGAATAAAGGAGGCGGTAATATATCGAATCAGTGTACTCCTACCCATTACGGGCATCTTCCGAGACATGTTTGTCAGATTTCATCTCAGCTAATGTTAATCGGCTGATGATAGTCGGTTTCCCAAAACAGTCTGCAATCAGAACATAAACACCAGTGCCGAACGAACAGGCGTAACTATCAAGGAATCATCAACATTTCGGCTAGATCACCTCCGGAATATTGTCTACGCTATGGCTGGGAGCAGACCCCCCACTTACGTCCCACTCATATGCTGCCTGTTTTTGGTTTTTTCCCGTCCCCCCCCCCCTGCAGTAACTGTCAGCCGCTGACACGTACAACGTTCGACGGGAGTAGCGGACCACAGCAATCCGAACGCCCAGTGTGGTCGCACCTCGCGGGTACTCCATGCAGACACTATAGTGTGTGGTGTGGGGTGTGTGGCTGCGGTTGTGCCTTTTCTATCGTCGCTCAGTCGTGTGTGTGTGCGGGAAATTGGACCCGGGGGGGTGTGGTTCCAACTTCCCGTGTCTTTGGGTTTTCGGCCCAGATCACATGGTTCTTCGTCTGCTGCGCGTATGCGCGGGGTCTGCTTAGTTCACAAGCGTCAACTCTATGTGCTGTTCGCTGGGGTCATTAATCGTGATTATTGTTCCAGTAGAACAGCACGGACTCAGCGCGATACGTGGCTCGGCGGATGAGTCCACTCCCTGATTCTCCTCCCGGACGTGCTCCTAGTCGAGCCACTCTGGTGAACGCCGCTCGTTTTTTGTCCCATCGCTTAGACTGCTCGTCAGCCGCTTCCGCCGCCCCATGGTGCCGTTGAGCAAGTGCTCTTCTGTATCTCTCGCATGATCTGCAACGCGGATATTACACATGAAAGAAAGTGAACGCACAGCTTGTTTATGGAGTCGCAGTAAGGCAGGACACTATGTAATCATAGGATCTTATCATCTTCGTCCAGGAAGGAAACAAAAACAAAAACACACCGCACGCACAGGCACACACCACCCCGTACCCACCAGACACCTCCACCCACACACCCACCCAACAACACACACACTCAACCACACACACACACAATCACACAACACACACACACGTGCGTACGACATACATCACAACACATCAAGCACACTACACAAACACACAAACAACACACACCCACACACACACAGAACATACAGACCTTACATACATACGTACTCTACACCATTCACACTGATGAGCATACAGGAAGCCACACTATATCCACCCAGAAAAACACGCACAAACAAACATACGACACAAAACACAACCCCAACCCACCACACCACTACACACACACAACACCCAAAACCCACAATTTTTCTTCTGTATCTGAGCTTTAGGGGAGTGTTTCGTACATTCCTTTATTTCCGGAGTTAAAACACATGCAAAGCACTCTGACAAGGGAGGGCAACTATGTTTATGGTTTTTGTTGTTGTGGTTGTTTTCATCCCGAGCAGAATCCAGTATAGTTACCTCCTCTTCACCGTCCCTCACCGATCCTGGCATTGTGTGGGTATCTAACCTTTGATTTTTAAACTGCTGCTAGGTAGCTGCAGCTACAACAGCAGCCCCGAAAAATTACAATGCCAGGCTCGATGGAGCAGTTCCTTAGATAACACATAATGAAGAAATCTGTTGGGCTTGTCTGTTTGCCTCTCTTTGGCTGATGCTCACAATGTCGCTCTTTATTCACCTGTTCATTTCGCATCTTGTGGCTCATGGCTCAGCAAGTGTCGTCCAGTGTGTCAGGGCTGGCCGGCTATGCATACAATGAGGCTTACCGACACTAAACTATAAAAAGTGTAACAACAATGCTGCAATATAAAATAAGTGTAATAACAACACTAAAATATAAACGAGTACCATAACAGCATTGAAGCAGAACAACTGAAATATAAACGAGCAAAAGAACAACACTGAACATACATGAAGCATTGAAATATAAACATTTCAAAAAAAAAAAACAACACGAAATAGAACAACACCAAAATGTAAACAGGCGCAATACTAACATTAAAATAGAGCAACACTGAAATATAAACAAGTACAATAACATGGCATGGTTATTGTGTCTGGCGTATTTATGATGTTTGGCATATTTATAGTGTTTGGCATGTCTATTGTGTCTGGCGTGTTTATGTGCTTATGTTGCTGAATCATGCAAGATTTATCAGTTTGTTTGTCTGTTTGTTTGTTGTTTTTTTAACCGTCCCATCTTCTGTGCCACCTCAGTAGCATGTACCCACGCCACTCATTCTCAGCTCCTGTCCTTGGCTACAGCCTGGCCCGTCCCGTCACCGCTCCATCACCGGCAATCCACAGCGAGCAGTCAATTTCCAGTCGTCAAGAGGCAACCCACCAGAGGAGACACTGCACTGCTGCCGAATCACTTCGATGGTTTGAAGTGGTGCCTGTTCTTATCCAGCCTACGCAGGACACAACCTGCTATAATCATAAGTGAAAACGATAATTGCTTAATCATGGAGCCCGGCGTGAGTGAGCTCTTCCTCCGGAGGGGGCGCCACCACATCTGTTCAACGATAAACAGTTCCTGTGAATTTGCCGATACCGGTGACCCCGACAAAAATCAAAGCTATATCATTGACGTCGTGAAGCAATGGAAATGGAGGTCACCATGAAAGCAGGGCCTCAGGAGCCAAAGAATTTTTCTAACTGCGGATCTGTGAGGACGGGGATGATGAAGGTGATGCTACACATTTCCGTTTTGATCTGTAATCTACGCTTACTTTTATGATGTATTCCGGCATAAAGCAAGCCCGAGAGATACAGACACCTGCAGTGTTGGTCAGGAAACTCGAGCATCACCCTCAGAGGCTTATCCACTATGTGGAAGACTTGACTGAGTGGTCCCAGTCTTCCAACTGAGCCCGTAGCAAACTCAACTTTGGGCACATACACACACACACACACACACACACACACACACACACACACACAACACACGCATGCACGCACGCACGCACGCACGCACGCACGCACGCACGCACACACACACACACACACACACACACACAAGCAAGCACGCATGTGCATGTACTCACGCATGCATGCACAAACATCTGAAACACTGAGTAAATAGAAAATAATAAAACAGCAAAGAAAAAAGGGAATAGTTAGTTTTATATAGTTACTCATCTGTGAGTCATACATGAAGATAAAAAAAGCTATGCATCGGAAATAAAATACATCATATATACGTGTGTAATAACTTTTGTGTACGCATGCACGCGCGCGCGCGTACACACACACACACACACACACACACACACACACACACACACACACTAATACGTATGGATCACACCGAAGGTTGCCATATATAAATATACCAAAGGTTGTCATGTATGAATATGCCAAAGGTTGTCAGTATGAATATACCAAAGGTTGTCATGTATGAAATATACCAAAGGTTGTCATGTATGAATATACCAAAGGTTGTCATGTATGAATATACCAAAGTTTGTCATATACAGATAAAATTGCCACTACACAGCTGCCTGCCCGAAACAATGTTAGTTTCTATCGGTTCGATCTTGACAGTAAAGAAAGACTTGACCCTCACCTACCCCCTCCCTCAGAACAGAGCTGTTCCGAAAAAAAAAATCCGTGGAAAACAATGCCTGTCTTTCCATTGCAAAGAGAGCATCCTTTTCCCAGTTTAAGGGTCATGGAACATACAGAGTATTAAATAAAGAGTCGTCGCTTTTTCCCCACCTTGGCTTTCTTTTACGTTTGAAATACAAATTGCCGCCTGGTCATTACAGAATACGATGTAATATAGCTCCGTCGTACATTTATTACCTTGATCTTGTAAGTTACTGCTTCGACACACAAATGCCGCCTGGTCATATTCTGTAAACTAGTATATATCCGCCAACATTTCCCCACTTTGGTTTTCTTTTTAGTGACTTTTTAAAATACAAAATACCACCTGGTCATTCTATTCTATAAACTAGTATATATCCGTCAAAATTCCCCCCACCCCCCCACCCCCACCAGTCCTTGACTTCCTCTTGGTGACTGTTTAGATACAAAATGCCGCCTGGTCATTACATAATACACAGTTAGTTTCGTCCGTGATACCTTTCCCACCTCGACTTCCTTTTAAACTGCTGTTCATATTTTTTTAAATGCCACCTAGACCACTGGTAAAACCGCGACCTAGACCTCCAGTAAATCACGTCAGAGTGAGGAAGACTGGGCATACTTTGCAGATTTTGATTTTCCTTCCATATTGATTGTCCACCTTACTCATTTATGGGTATACTGTTTCATGTTTCAAGTTCGCCTGTTAGAGTTAAAGAGAGCGGTAGGTTGGACTGAATCCTAGATCCCTCTTTCCCTCAGCTGAGTTTGCTCAAGCTGGAGATCGTTCTGTTGTTTTGGTGAATGCCTTGAAGCACATACCCAATGACATTGAAAAAGGCTTTGTTTTTTTGCTCACTTCTCAATCACATTGTCTGCTGTTTGATTGTTTATTTTTGGTGTATCCCTTTTAAGTTCTTTCCTTATAAACTGTCAACCAATGGCGATTGACCTTCTCTGCCTCAGCTGGGGTCAATGACCTAAAGTGCCTCTGAATTCTTCATCATCTGTTGGCAGTTTTCTGGTTTGCAAAGACGTTATTCATGTTCTGTTTGAGTGGATGCCCGTCGTGTACATCGCGCAACTGTTTTTCCTTCAGCATCATCAGGTCTGTTGGTAGTGGGAGTTGTTAATTGTTGGTGTGATGTTTGAAGTGATGTGAAGCAGCGAAGCAGCAGGCAACTTGTTTGAGACACCTGGACCTGTCTTGGTGTCTTTGCCAACATTCACCCTCTGGTTTACAGCTCTTGGTTGATGGATTGAGGCATGGTGAGAGAGGAGAGTGTTGTACACAGTCTTTTGTGAACAGCTGAAAAAAACTGAATAGGGCAATGGCGGAATGTTGATTTCCGAGGCGGCCATGATGAAAGGTCACTGCCTTCAACATTCAGGGCGAACTTCACAAGCGAACGATGAACAAACAAACCTATACACCATCACCACACACACACACACACACACACACACACACACACACACACACACACACACACACAACAACACGCTCCCCCCTCCTTCACCCCCCCCCCCCCCCCCCCCCGCGAACCCCCACACACACGCACACTGGCAGCAAGCAGAAAAAGAGGTTGCCCTAGAATCATAGACGATGTCCACGCTTAGACAGAAGTCTGACGGAGGCCGAGAGCTGACGACACGGGAAAGGAGGAGGACCTTTCATCCCCTCGTCCTCACACAGTCTGTTGCCCAGGGGGTCCTTCCTGACAGCGGTCGTCCCATTGCCCTTGTGGCGGTGAAGGTTGTTGCCGTTGGTGTGGACTGACAGGGGTGTTGGGGGTCCTCGGGGTGGGGTCGGGTGCCCGTGGAAAAGAGTCACCCCCTGTCCAAGCTCTTTGGAACTCTCACCCCAAAAAGTCACAGATCTGGGAGGACACAGCTTTCCTAAAGAATCTTTAGCAAAGAGAGCAGACGCAGGGTTCGTCTGTCCCGCAGGGGCAGAATTTCTGAACCACGAGTCAGATCTGGGTTTCCTTGCTCTCCTGGTACGCTCCTGTTATTCCTGGTGTTGGCGACCTTCCAGGCAGCAGCAAGCTCATCGGACAAAGGTTTCGACACACACTGACGTCGACGTCCATGCCCACAGACGTCAGAAGGGAACTCCGGCACGACGACCTCTCCAGAAGGAGCCGATGACGTCATCCAGGGTTCCTTCAACAGCACGGTCCGCGGCTGCTAAACCCCTGGGCGGTGTCCTTGACGTTCCCCGATGACCTCTGGAACTCCGGGTTATGCCGGTGCCGCCGGAAAGTTGGAGAAGAGGGGACGGGGCCCAGCGGGCGGAGTAGAGAACGCAGAAAAACAGCAGTGGAGTGGTCAGGGCGGGGCAGAGGGACACCTTCAACACGTGCCTGCTGTCGCTTCCGCGTCCACCGTCCTGAGATTTGCGCGTCAGATTCTC
>JADBJO010003716.1:218145-232067 GCA_016801955.1 Conus betulinus
GGGGGAGTTCATCCACCCACCCAACGTACGTCTCCAACGCGGTCACCCCTCCTACAACACGATTCCTCCCCTACCCACCCTGCTATGCCGCTGTTCTCATTCAACTTTTCACCCTGCTGATGTCTCTGGGACTGCCCCGTCTATCTCTTCTCTCTTAGGGTCACGTGGTTTGGACACGAAGCGACAGGGAGCCATTCTCCCCAAGTGCGAAAATTACTTTGTATTAGTCCTTTGACATGCAGTTAATCGGATTCCAGCGAATGTGGAGGGGACAGCCTGAACGCCATGCCTGAACGAAAACGCAGTGTCCAGATGGGAAAATGGCAGGTTGAAAGGCGCAACATTCATCGTCGTCCGCGATGACCACCAGCCGTTCCGTGATCAAAAAAAGAGCACCAGCAGCTAAAAAAGCCAAACTGGAAACAGGTTGGTTATGATAACGAAAACACTGTGTGAAGCGAATGATGAACGGCTTTTTTTTTTTCCACACGGAATGGGAAGACAGAAGTTACACAGTGCACTACACTGGGTGTCACTGAACCTACACATCAAGGCCTGCACACATCGACAGCGAATGTGACACGTCTGATGTTCAAGGACGATCTTCAAAACTTGTCAGTCTGAGTGTGACATCATTAATCAGGAAATCCAGCACTCCGTCATCGACACAGGCCTTGAGCATTCAATAGACAGAACAGTGGCAGGCTTGATACGTCAGTGGTGAAAGATTATGTTGCCACCTTGACTGACAGAGGGCTACAGAGACGGTTGAGAGACAAGAAACAGAAGCTTGGCATTCAGAAAGAGCGCGCTTCATCAGGCAGATGGTGTGGGTGTGTTGATGTGCGAGTCGGATGACACCTGTTGTAGAGTACTCCTGTGATATCCGTGTTCAAGAAGAGCGCCTGTGTGTTTTGGTACGTGAAGCCAGGAACACAAGAACATGACATCGGAGGCAAGGAGTCGACTTCGCTCCACCTGCGGAAATAGAATTCGTGCCGGCAACACGCAGACACATGAGCACGTGCTCTAAGCGGCTGTTTTGCATTCTCTCGTCTGCCTTATCCGGTCTACCTTATACTGACAGGATTATGCATCACATGTCATAGACATGTTGTTGTTTCACGCTTATCATCGTCATGTTAAAACACAAAAAGCAGTTGTTGTGGTGTGTCCGTATCAGTGAGACGGTCGGTTTTGTCAATGTGCATCGCGTTCGATTATGCTAAATGGGCTGTACGCATATTCTAGCAATGAATACTGTTATCAATCTCTGAATCTCTAGAAAAGTGTTTTCTCAACCACGAATAACCACATCACCATATCGTGTGTCGCGCGGTGTACGAGCTCGCGCCACACACACACACACGTGCTTTTTGTGAATGCAGCGTGTTGCTGTGGTGTGCAAAATCCCATCCTTGGATTGAAAAGCCCAAGTGTTGTGCTCGGTAGTGGTTACGTTGATTTCCCACGCGGCGAAGCATATCGCTTTCTCTATCACTCAGTGGACAAAGAAATGTTGCAGTCTGAAGCATATATACCTGTCCATGCTAAATCTTGCACCTTGAGAATGATAACGGCCGTATACATGCAGTCGCTGAAGAACATAAAGGCAAGCGTGTGCGCTTTCAGGACTGACCAGCGGAGTTTGCAGTCTCCGTGACTTCGAGAGCGCTTACGGCATGAAAACCCTCTAATCGTCCAGCCCATCAGAACTGGGCACTGATTCAGTGCAGGGAAATAACGGCAGCGGGAACAAGGAATGATGGTCACAGGAGCCTACATCGTGCTTTGCCCCAGACACACGTGAACTTCTTATATCAGTGGGCTAGCAGACGTTCCTTTCTTCTTTCTTCTTTCATAGGTGAACTGGTGATCAGTGGGCTTTGGGACTTCCTTTCTTCTTTCTTCCCTTCATAGTGAAACTCTTGTGATCAGTGGGGCTTTGGAACTTCCTGTTCTTGCTTTCTTCATTCACCCGTGAAACTCTGTGCTTAGTGGGCTATGGGACTTCCTTTCTTCTTTCTTTCCTTCACAGTGAACTCTGTGATCAGTAGGCTTGGGGACTTCCTTCTTCTTTCTTTCCTCTCACAGTGAAACTCTGTGATCAGTGGGCTGTGGGACTTCCTTTCTTCTTTTCTTTCACAGTGAAACTCGTGTGATCAGTGGGCTATGGGACTTCCTTTCTTCTTTCTTTCCTCACAGTGAACGCTGTGATCAGTGGGCTTGGGACTTCCCTTCTTCTTTCTTTCACAGTGAGCTCTGTGATCAGTGGGCTTTGGGACTTCCCTTTCTTCTTTCTTTCCTTCAACGTGAACTCTGTGATAAGTGGGCTTTGGGACTTCCTTCTTCTTCCTTCCACTTCAACAGTGGAACTCTGTATCAGTATGGCTATAGGAGGACTTCCTTTCTTCTTTCTTTCACAGTGAAACTCTGTGATCAGTGGGCTTGGGACCTTCCCTTCTTCTTCTCTTCCTCACAGTGAGCTCTGTGATCAGTGGCCTTGGGGACTTCTTTCTTCTTTCTTTCACAGTGAAAACATCTGTGATCACAGTGGGTTTGGGACTTCTTCTTCTTTCTTTCACAGTGCACTCTGTGATCAGGTGGGCTTTGGGACTTCCCTTCTTCTTCTTTCCTTCACAGTGAGCTCTGTGATCAGTGGGCTTTGGGACTTCCTTTCTTCTTTCTTTCCCTTCACAGGAACTCTGTGATCAGTGGCTTTGGGACTTCTTTCTTCTTCCTTCACAGTGAACTCTGGATCAGTGGGCTTTGGGACTCTTCCTTTCTTCTTCTTCCTTCACAGTGACTCTCTTGATCAGTGGGCTTTGGACTTCCTTTCTTCTTTCTTTGCCTTCACAGTGGAACTCTGTGATCAGTGGGCTTATGGGACTTCCTTTCTGTCTTTTTCTTTTCCTTCCTTCCAGTGAACTCTTGTGATCAGTGGCTATGGGACTTATTTCTTCTTTTCTTCCTCTTTCCTTCACAGTGAACTCTGTGATCAGTGGGGCTTTGGGACTTTTCCTTTCTTCTTTCTTTTTCCTTCACAGTGAACTCTGTGATCAGTGGGCTTTGGGGACTTCCTTTTCTTCTTTCTTTACCTTCACAGTGAAACTCTGTGAGCAGTGGGCTTTGGAATTCCTTTCTTCTTTCTTTCACTTCACAGTGACTCTGTGATCAGTGGGCTTTGGAACTTCCTTTCTTCTTTCTTTCCTTCACAGTGGAACTCTGTGATCAGTAGATATGGGACTATTTTCTTCTTTCTCACAGTGAGCTATGTGATCAGTGGGCTTTGGTGACGCCTTTCTTTTTCTTACGCATTTATTTAAGAAAATATGCGGATTAGCTCATTTTTGTTCGGGGGGGCCCTTCGGTGTGTGTGTAGTGTGTGGTGGTGTGAGGGTGTGGGGGGTGTGTGTGGAGTGCTGGTGGGGTGCTGTGTGTGTGTGTGTGGTATGTGTGAGTGTGGTGGTGTGGTGGTGTGTGTGGTGTGGGTGTGTGTGTGTCTGGTGTGTTCTGCCACCCTCGCCCCTTATGTTTTAAGCAATTCTGTGTCATTAAACAAGAGAGAGAGAAACCACTGGGCGCGCCTAAAGTGACTGCCTCTTTGTCGTTCGTTTTCTTGGGGTGTGTCATTTTTCGGCCAGAGGAAGATTAATAGGTCGAAAAGTGTGGCATGTTTCATGATGGTTTTATGATCACGTTTCGTTTAACAGCCTAATTTCTCCGCGATACTTTGTTCTTGATTCAAGATTTCCAGTAAAGTGATTCCACTGTGGAACTCGCAGAAGGATAACTAAACTCTGCCAAATCAGATCCAAATCTGAAAAACAGTTTTTACCGGTCCAGAGGGGTGTAGAGGAAGAAACAGTATTGTGCAGTGTTTGCAACAGGCCACTCGATTTTCCCAACCATCTTATCTTAAACAGGGAAGAAGCTCCATGGGCATTCCATGTCAGGGTGCAATCACATGAAAAACAGATCTTTGGAGCGCTGGGACATGCATGATGCGAGTAAAAAACTACGCAGAACTACATGTAAAAACCTTGTTCAGAGATGTCCCGCGTGATGTGATTAATTTGAATTTTGAAAGAAGATCAACATTTTTAAAGATTTAACATTAACGGAAGAAGATTTTGAAAGAAATTTCCGCGTCCGCTGTATTTTGAGAGTTTTGCTGAGTTTTCTTTCGGGTTTTTTTTTTTTTTTTTTTTTTTTTTTTTTTTAACTTGAGAGTTGAGTTCGATGCGGTGACATGCCCTGATATGGCCCTTTGTGCGGTCGGCTGGCGCTAGAAGCAACATCCTCCCTCCCTCTTAACGCCCGTTGAAACCTCATGCTCAAAGCCAAGTCCCAAGTCACGTCGCAATCACTTCTTAGGTTGTTGTTGGTGTTGTTTTGTTGTTCGTTGTTGTCCGTACCCTGGCTAAAAAGACTCCGGGATCCTCCAAACAGCCGAAGTCCTTGATCACGATGGTACCAAAGCATCAGCGTGGGTGATGAACATTACGTGGAGTGACCGTTTTTGATTTACCCCGCCACGTGAGAAATTGAAACCTGGCGCAACGGGTGAATTTACAATCAATATGAGGCAGCTCATGAAGTAATGTAATGAACCTTTCTCCTAAACACGAAGGACCTTTGCACTGCACCCCACATCACACAAAGCTGCAGACATATATCCCAAGATCTTTGACAATATTATGAGTTAGCATGTATGTGTTAAGACATTACTAACGAATAAGATTGAACAGTATAACACAGTACAGTTAAACAATAAACGTAACGTACACCTACAAGATACGCAAATAAAAGCTTTAAGATCGTAAAAGTGACCTTTCGGGCGCGAAAATGAAACGTCCCTTTGAACATATGTGTTGAAAACAAATTACCAATGGCAAATTAATGCATGTTTACTATCATGTCCTGAATGTTAAACACGGTCACGCTGCACGACAACACGCACACACACACACACTATCATAAAAAATATTATTCCTGCAAGAGTAATACTACCTCTCTCTCTCTCCTCTTAGCTCCTCTCACTCTCTCACACACACACACACACCACCCACACACACACACACACACACACACACACACTAATGCATGAGACAGAGATGCCTGAACCAAAATTTGGTGCAGCACACACAAACACACAGCAGACAGACTAGACACCGAGACAGAGAGAGAGCAGGTGGGATAGGAGCTGGGGAGGAGAGAGGGGCCGCAGATCGGAGGAGAGAGAGGAGGCTGGGGAGGGTGGGACCGGGCTCTGCCTCGGGTTTGTTTTTTGGCTCTGTCTGGAATGCGGGGACCATCTGACAGACCGGAGGGGGACGGGCTTTGAGGCCGCACGACTATACGCGTCTCCAGTGAGGCAGCATGGGGGTGGTGAGGAGAGAGAGAGGGAGGGAGAGCTGGAGGAGAGAACAGCAGAGACAGAGGGACGAGACAGGAAGACCGAGTGAGAGGAGGGGTAGAGAGAGAGAGAGAAGGGGTGGAGGAAGAGGAGGCTGGCAGGTGGGTGAGGGAGGAGCGGGAGAGGGGGGACGGGGACGGAGGGGGGGAGGAGGAGGAGGAGGAGGAGGGAAAGAGGGTGGGGGGTGCTGGACACGTAGAAGGTGTGGGTTTTAGCTGGTGGGGAGGTCATGGTGGGTCGTGCACTGGAGGGGGGGGGGTGGCAAGTCGGAGGGTGGGGTTGGGGGTGGGGGTGACGAGAAGTCAGAGGGCAGGCTGCTCCGCTATCTGAAACAGAAGAACCGAAGTCGTAGACAGAAGAAAAAGAAAGAAAGAAAGAAAGAAAAAGGGGGGGGGGGGGGGGGGGAAAGAAAAAGAAAGAAAGAAAGAAAGAAAAGGGCGAGGCTGACCAGACACGGATTTATGTACACTTTGTCTGTATCTCTTCGTCTCTGTCTTCTTTTTGTCTCTGCCTCTGTCTCTGTTTCTGTCTGTCTGTGTGTCTGTGTGTCTGTCTGTCTGTATGTGTGTATGTATGTATGTATGTCTCTCAGATACTGTAAACTCTCCTTGGACCTCAGCGTGCGCGGGTGATGGCTGATTTGTGAGCTGCTGGCGAGTTCAGAGAGGTTACTGCATGGTGGTCTCCCGTTGTGTGTGTGTGTGTGGTGTGTGTGTGTGTGTGGGGTGTGTGTGTGTGTGTGTGTGTGCGTGCGTGCGTGCGTGCGCGTGCGTGCGTGCGTGCGTTGTAACCACGCGAAACACGCACCAGATCTTGTGCAAAATGACGTGGGAGAATTGGTGTGAAATCTACACACTCGTGGACTCCCAGGAGAAAACTTGTTCCAATCTGCTTGTCTGTAGTGAAGGTAGAATCCAGGATCAGGACAGCAACGCATTAATCACACCAAGCCAGGCAGTCCTCTACCAAGTTTAGGGCAGTCGACGAAAGTTTTTTTTTTCTCCTTTTTTGTTGTTGACGGTTTAACAATGCTAAGCTTCTCTTGCACGAATCTGCGACACAAGTCACCTATAAATCCAGGTAACTTTAAAAAAAGAAGAAGAAGAAGAAGAACGGCCCATCGACAGGTTTGAAGAGGGATTTTATAACAACATAGCAGTTTAGTCCAATTGCGCGGACAAAGGGACTTCATTCTCGGTACTTGCTCAGGTGATTTGAAGCACTCGTTGAGCCTTGGAGTGCCAGTGCCATGAGTGATTTGTGGGGGTGTTTAAAAGTCAGCAGGGTTTACGACATAGTGATCTGTGGCTTTGGGGCTGACCTCTGTGTGGTGTGCGGGGGGTGAGTTTGCTTCTGTTTTCTTCTCACGTCATCTCCCTCTTTCATGACAAGACAAATCAATGTTCATCAAGTATCATTGCTTCTTTTAATGCAAAATGAAAAGAGACTTGTTGCTCGCTCTGTTGCTATGTTCATTTTCAAAGCGTTGAAAAGAAGAGAAGAACTGCTGTCAGTTAACACACAAGTGCCAGAGTAATTTCAGGAAGAAACAGAAATTTTTGTTAAGCAAATATTTTCTTTCATAATTTTCAGTATATGCGCCGAGCACGTGTGTGTTCTACTTTTGTTTTTGACCTCACCGCAGATAGGTCGGTGGCCTTTGCAATTGAACTATTTCAGTTTGAGTTTGAGACAAGACAAATCAACACACAAAAATAAGATGCAAAGATACACTTATTTGTGTTTTTTTTTCTTCAGTGGTCACAAAGAACAGTCCAGAAAAAATGCACAAACAAATACTCTGTGGATCACAGTCAGCCCGCAAACAGTTTAGAGAGTACTATCACGTCTGAACATGAGGAAAACAGCTGACAGTAATGCCTCAATGAAACTAAACTCTCTCTCTCTCTCTCTCTCTCCTCTCTCTCTCTCTCTCTCTCTCTCTCTTCCCTCTCTCTCTCTCTCTCTCTCTCTCTCTCTCTCTCTCTCCCCCCTCTCTGTCTCCCTCTCTCTCTCCATTCCTTAGACGGTCGTTCACCTTCCTGCCACCCCTTCAACACAAACACTAACGTGTTCTTTCTTTCCCTCTTCATCTCACTCCTTCTTCCTTCCTGTCTTTTCACACATGAAGCTTACTGGAGGTCACCCAATGAGATAAAGAGATACTCAACCACTGTCGCAATAAACCGCGACCCTCCCCATCAATCTATCCGGTGAAGACCTGCTGAATGGTAGTTTTTTCGTGTCAATATGCAGAGGAGCAAGTGCTACTATGCGTGTGCGCCTGATCTTCTTCTTTGTTATTTATTTCCGATTCTTTTGCTTTAAAACTGATTCTAAATAAAAGCTACCACCCTCTGTCAGCCGCACAATCCGTATTTCAATACATGTAGACACAAGCTTGCCTGTCATGTATACATATACTTCTGTGTGCAACAGCACACATAATACACCCATACCTACACTGACATTTATGTGTGCATGGACAGGCATACAAATACAGACACATGCTCCCCCACAAGCAGTGACACATGTACTCACGTGTGCCTGACGCGCGGGCGCTCACACACACACACACACACACACACACACACGCACACACACACACACACACACAAACACTCGCGCGCACGCACGCACACACATACATACACACAAAACTCTCTCTCTCTCTCACACACACACACACACACACAACACGCACGCACACACACACACACACACACACACACACACACACACACACACACACCACACTCCTGAATTAGCTACACAGACAGTGTTGTCTAGGCATCTGAAGTCTGAACAGCACTTCACACACATGACACACACACACATTGTTGAAACACGACACACCTGTGATTTCCTGAATTAGTGGTGACACTTCACTGATGTGGTGGGCATCTGAATTCTGAACAGCACTTTTTTTAACTGTTGATGAATTTCTTCCTGATGTGATTGGTAAAGCGACATCTGCCTGTGATGGTTCTTAACTGATGTGGTGGTGAATTCTTAATCGATGTGGTGGAAATTCTTCACTGATGTGGTGGTGAATTCTTCACTGATGTGGTGGTGAATTCTTCACTGATGTGGTGGTGAATTCTTCAATGATGTGGTGGTGAATTCTTCACTGATGTGGTGGTGAATTCTTCACTGATGTGGTGGTGAATTCTTCACTGATGTGGTGGTGAATTCTTCACTGATGTGGTGGTGAATTCTTCACTGATGTGGTGATGATTCTTCACTGATGTGGTGGTGAATTCTTCACTGATATGGTGGTGAATTCTTCACTGATGTGATGATGGTGGTGAATTCTCTTAATTGATGGTGATGGTGAATTCTTAATTGATGTGATAGTAAACTCTTAATTGATGTGATTATGACTCTTAACTGATGTGATGGTGAATTCATGGACTTCTCCACACGCAGTGACAGTCAAGGTGAAACTGAAACTGAATCACATCAGTGCATTTGCGGACTCACCTGCCCATCTTGCCTCGAAGAATTGACGAAAGCAAGTGATTGTTCGTTCTTTCATGTTCGTTATCTTGAGGGTTGTTTGTCTTGCCTGAAGAAAGAAGACCTCAGACAGAGCATCACGTGTCGTGTTCTATCTTGCCACTCGTGTGTCCACGTTGTTCGCCGGTGTCATTTAAATACTTTTCTTAAGTTCACATCAGTCCAATTTCACGAACGGGCAGAGGTGAATCATTGTCTGTTTACCAGGTGCTACAACCCCCCTCTCCCCCCCCCCCCCCCCCCCCCCCCCCCCCAGCTGCTGACACCTTGACGTTTCATTGTGATGGCTGGGTTCCTGGGTACTTGCAAGTGCAGAGAGGTGATAATAGGATGGTCTCCGTGTGTGTGTGTGTGTGTGTGTGTGTGTGTGTGTGTGTGTGTGTGTGTGTGTGTGTGTGAACGTGATTGTATGTGTGAGTGTGTGTGTGTACGTGTGTGCCACAGCTGTTGACTCTGAAATTTATAGAAACTTTCCCTCACCCAGATGTCTGAGGTAAGGGTTGAACCTAAGATCAAGAAAACAGCGCTTTATCCACCAGGCCAGGTAGGTCCCTGCACGGCGAGAGAGAGAGAGAGAGAGAGAGAGAGAGAGAGAGAGAGAGAGAGAGAGAGAGAGATTCTAATAATCGGGGAAGGTGGTAAGAATTGGGATGAACGACGGCTGCAAAAAGACTGAGTCTCATGCACTAAACCTACAGCACTTCTCATCAATCAATCCAGATTAAAGCCAGAAACAAAACCAAAAACACAGCAAAATAGTCAGTGACAGCTTGAAGGGGGTTTTGGTGCACGGCGGTGCATTCCAATTGCGCGGACAAAGGGACGTAATCCTCGCCAGTGGCTGGAGAGTTTTTAAAGACTGGCTGAAGCCTTGGAGAGTCAGTGCCATGAGTGATTTGTGGGGCGTTTAAAGTCAGCAGGTTTACGACACGGTGATCTCTGGCTTTGGGGCTGACCTCTGGGTGAAGTGCGGGGGGGAGGTGAACGGGTGCAACTTTTTGTTCCTGTCACGTTATCGCTTCTTTACACACACACACACACACACACACACACACACACACACACACACATACACACACACACACACACACACACACACACACACCACGCACGCACGCACGCACTCACACACACACACACACACACACACACACACACACACACACACACACACACACACACACACACGCACACACACACACACGCGCACACAGACATGTGTGCACACGCTCATTGCTTGTTTTCTATATCTGTTCTACGTGACATCTCAAAGAAAACATGTTTGTCAACAACAGACTCGTTCGTTTGGTCTTATGTATCCAATAAGCTTTGCTGGGTAGAAACTCTCTTTCATGTGTCCATTGTGTATTGTCTTGTTTACAGTAATGCCGCGGTCTGTGTCATCCATCCTCTCTTTCCCGGCTAACTACGTCTACAGGGAGACTGGTTCTAACTATCTCTACAGGGAGACAGACTCTAACTATCTCTACAGGGAGACAGGTTCTAACTATGTTTACAGGGAGACAGGTTCTAACTATGTCTACAGGGAGACAGGTTCTAACTATGTCTACATGGAGGCAGACTCTAACTATGTCTACAGGGAGACAGGTTCTAACTATGTCTACAGGGAGGCAGGTTCTAACTATGTCTACAGGGAGGCAGACTCTAACTATGTCTACAGGGAGGCAGGTTCTAACTATGTCTACAGGGAGACAGGTTCTAACTATGTCTACATGGAGCAGACTCTAACTATGTCTACAGGGAGGCAGACTCTAACTATGTCTACAGGGAGGCAGACTCTAACTATGTCTACAGGGAGGCAGACTCTAACTATGTCTACAGGGAGACAGGTTCTAACTATGTCTACAGGGAGGCAGGTTCTAACAATGTCTACAGGGAGGCAGACTCTAACTATGTCTACAGGGAGGCAGACTCTAACTATGTCTACAGGGAGGCAGGTTCTAACTATGTCTACAGGGAGACAGGTTCTAACTATGTCTACAGGGAGGCAGGTTCTAACTATGTGTACAGGGAGACAGGTTCTAACTATGTCTACAGGGAGACAGGTTCTAACTATGTCTACAGGGAGGCAGGTTCTAACTATGTCTACAGGGAGACAGGTTCTAACTATGTCTACAGGGAGGCAGGTTCTAACTATGTCTACAGGGAGACAGGTTCTAACTATGTCTACAGGGAGACAGGTTCTAACTATGTCTACAGGGAGACAGGTTCTAACTATGTCTACAGGGAGGCAGGTTCTAACTATGTCTACAGGGAGGCAGGTTCTAACTATGTCTACAGGGAGGCAGGTTCTAACTATGTCTACAGGGAGGCAGGTTCTAACTATGTCTACAGGGAGACAGACTCTAACTATGTCTACAGGGAGACTGGTTCTAACTATGTCTAGAGGGAGACAGACTCTAACTATGTCTACAGGGAGACTGGTTCTAACTATGTCTACAGGGAGACAGACTCTAACTACAGGGAGACAGGTTCTAACTATGTCAACAGGGAGACAGGTTCTAACTATGTCTACAGGGAGACAGGTTCTAACTATGTCTACAGGGAGGCAGGTTCAAACAATGTCTACAGGGAGGCAGACTCTAACTATGTCTACAGGGAGGCAGACTCTAACTATGTCTACAGGGAGGCAGGTTCTAACTATGTCTACAGGAGACAGTTCTAAACTATGTGTACAGGGAGACAGGTTCTAACTATGTCTACAGGCAGACAGACTGTAACTATGTCTACAGGGAGACAGGTTCTAACTATGTCTACAGGGAGGCAGGTTCTAACAATGTCTACAGGGAGGCAGACTCTAACTATGTCTACAGGGAGGCAGACTCTAACTATGTCTACAGGGAGACAGGTTTTAACTATTTCTACAGGGAGGCAGGTTCTAACTATGTCTACAGGGAGACAGGTTCTAACTATGTCTACAGAGAGACAGGTTCTAACTATGTCTACAGGGAGGCAGGTTCTAACTATGTCTACAGGGAGGCAGGTTCTAACTATGTCTACAGGGAGGCAGGTTCTAACTATGTCTACAGGGAGGCAGACTGTAACTATGTCTACAGGGAGACAGGTTCTAACTATGTCTACAGGGAGGCAGGTTCTAACTATGTCTACAGGGAGGCAGGTTCTAACTATGTCTACAGGGAGGCAGGTTCTAACTATGTCTACAGGGAGACAGGTTCTAACTATGTCTACAGGGAGACAGGTTCTAACTATGTCTACAGGAAGGCAGGTTCTAACTATGTCTACAGGGAGGCAGGTTCTAACTATGTCTACAGAGAGACAGGTTCTAACTATGTCTACAGGGAGACAGGTTTTAACTATTTCTACAGGGAGACAGGTTCTAACTATGTCTACAGGGAGACAGGTTCTAACTATGTCTACAGAGAGACAGGTTCTAACTATGTCTACAGGGAGGCAGGTTCTAACTATGTCTACAGGGAGGCAGGTTCTAACTATGTCTACAGGGAGGCAGGTTCTAACTATGTCTACAGGGAGGCAGACTGTAACTATGTCTACAGGGAGACAGGTTCTAACTATGTCTACAGGGAGGCAGGTTCTAACTATGTCTACAGGGAGGCAGGTTCTAACTATGTCTACAGGGAGGCAGGTTCTAACTATGTCTACAGGGAGACAGGTTCTAACTATGTCTACAGGGAGACAGGTTCTAACTATGTCTACAGGAAGGCAGGTTCTAACTATGTCTACAGGGAGGCAGGTTCTAACTATGTCTACAGAGAGACAGGTTCTAACTATGTCTACAGGGAGACAGGTTCTAACTATGTCTACAGAGAGACAGGTTCTAACTATGTCTACAGGGAGGCAGGTTCTAACTATGTCTACCGGGAGGCAGGTTCTAACTATGTCTACAGGGAGGCAGGTTCTAGCTATGTCTACAGAGAGACAGGTTCTAACTATGTGTACAGGGAGACAGGTTCTAACTATGTCTACAGGAGGGCAGGTTCTAACTATGTCTACAGGGAGGCAGGTTCTAACTATGTCTACAGGGAGGCAGGTTCTAACTATGTCTACAGGGAGGCAGGTTCTAGCTATGTCTACAGAGAGACAGGTTCTAACTATGTCTACAGAGAGACAGGTTCTAACTATGTCCACAGGGAGGCAGGTTCTAACTATGTCTACAGGGAGGCAGGTTCTAACTATGTCTACAGGGAGACAGGTTCTAACTATGTCTACAGGAGAGCAGGTTCTATGTCTACAGGGGGGCAGGTTGTAACTATGTGTACAGGGAGGCAGTTGTAACTATGTGTACAGGGAGGCAGGTTGTAACTATGTGTACAGGGAGGCAGGTTGTAACTATGTCTACAGGGAGGCAGGTTCTATGTCTCTAGGGAGGCAGGTTGTAACTATGTCTACAGGGAGGCAGGTTCTATGTCTCTAGGGAGGTAGGTTCCAATGCCTTCGTCCTGCGCTAGTTGAAGCTCCACTGCGCACTCACTGAAGGCACTCACCTCTTCCGGTTGGTCTGATCAGATGTCTAGGAGTGGCTTAACTAATCATGAAAATGAAGCAAACTTTGAAAGAGAGGGGTTAGGTACTGCCGCTCTTTTTGAATTTTGCTTCATTTTCCGCCCTAAGTCATTGTTTTGAAACTTTACTTTTACCGATACTAACTGATACCCTTTGCTGTGTTGTATTTTATGTCACGTCTTTGCTGTATGTGTCTGTCCTAAATATTGTGTGTTTTCGCCTGCGCTCTTGTTTGTCTGTGTCCTTGGGGTTAACTAACCCCTCTCTTTTCAAAATTTTAATCCTAAGTTATTTTCGACAAAGGATATGGATACGTGCTCTGACCCATTCTCAAACTCAAAACTGGGGGGTCAGCACTGTCATGAACTCAATGTCGTACAAAAGATTAACCCAGAGAACAAATGGAGTAAGTACTGTTTTCCCAGATATTACATAAAGAGAAAGATGAGTCATTTTCATGAGGGCTTCTATCTCCTCAAAC
>JADBJO010003717.1:2500-7500 GCA_016801955.1 Conus betulinus
TGCGTGTGTGTGTGTGTGTGTGTGTGTGTGTGTGTGTGTGTGTGTGTGTGTGTGTGTGTGTGTGTGTGTGTGTGTAGATATAAGTATTTCAATAGTTAATAAACAAATAGGTGGATACATACATGTACATAGCACACACACATACACACACACAATTCATAGCACACACATACTCACACACACACATTGATAGGCACTCCTATACAATCACCTTTTGCGGACAGACATATATAATGAAGAAATACACACACATTTGCACACTCGCATAAAAACGCATACATATGCGCACTCACACACAACACACACACACACACACACACACACACACACACACACACACACACACACACACATATATATATCTCGGAAGACAGAAGAAAACAGAAGGCAGAATGAAAGAAAAAGATCAGTCAAAGAGAAAGCAGAATTCTATTAGATCAAGACAGAAAGAAGAGAAACAAGGCTTACCTGTAGTTGCCATGCTCCACGACTCAGTGATGAAAAGGGGTGAACAGACGAAGACTGGCCCGGTTCGTATGGGCTTGGGACAGAGGTTTACAAACCTTGTAGGACTGAAGACCTTCCTCTGATGCTTCAGAAACTTCCATCCTTGACGAAAAGCCAGCTGACACAGTGGTCATCGATTGCGGAGTAAATGACGATTAGAGGAAAGATCACAAACGTGTGAGCAAAATGTTCAGAACATGTATCGGGGACTTCGCCACTATCCAGTTTGAAGCTAAGGTAATTGTGAGCAAACTCGCACTGGTCAAAGATTCCGAGCTCAATATGAAACGAGAGCTTTTTAATGCGTTTGACAACCACGGAGCTGTTCATTATCGAAAACATATGATCTGTCTAACATTCCAACCTGCAACCTAGCAACCAGACACACAGAGACGCCATCCACCCAGCACCTAGGGGGTCAAGTGTCCTTGCAGCAAACGTTGGCAGCACGTCAGGGAACTGTTCTGGGAGAAACCAAAAGAGACTGCCAGACTGCGGAAGCAGAGACATTCCAGAAACTACCAAGACTTCAGAGGTCACCAGCCCTTCCCTGGAACCACAGGTCCCTGGTGGAACATATTTAATATCCTTTGCTCAGAATGGTTCTATGGCAACAACTGGGAGACCCCTAGTGCAGTCTTTGAGGAAACTTCAGCTATGAACTCTGTTCCTCCCATCTTGAGCGATACTGTTCTTCTTGTTCTTTCCTTTATCCAAGTGTTTTCAAAGAATACGTGTTTTATCTAAAAATGGGCTACTAGTCTACATCAAATTGACAGTGCATTCATTTTTCCCCTTAATAATTGTTCTTCTCCTGTTTTTGTTAGTAATTTGCTTTCCCACCCCTTCCTTGTTTTCATGATGCCATCTAAATACTACCCCCAGAACTACTGCCATAAGAAGACCTCGAAAAACTATGGATCAGTTCAGACAATGTGATTATTGAAACAGCAACGATACATGAGAGAGAGAGAGAGAGAGAGAGAGAGAGAGAGAGAGAGAGAGAGAGAGAGAGTGCGCGCGCGCGCGCGCGCGCGCGTGTGTGTGTGTGAGCACATGACTCCCATTATCTCCTCGTTTCTGTCAACGCGCGCGCAGAGAAAAAAAAAAAAATTCTATCGTAGGACCTTTTTTAATCAAACTTTTCGTGACACTGCATAAGGAAAGAGGCTGCTAGTGCCATTGCCGAGGGATCAGAAGAGTTCTTAGGAATCAGTAGATAAAAAGGTCTTGCTGATGAAGTGTCTGTCGTGTTGACAGAATGTCTGTCTGGTGATGAAATATCTGTTTTGTTGATGACATGCCTGCACAAGACGAATATCTGTCTTGTTAATGACATTGATTAATTAAATGTCTGTCTTGTCATAATATCTGCCTTGTTGACAAAATATCTGCAGTTGTGACGAGATGTCTGTCTTCTTGGTGAAGTGACTGCCTTGGTTATGAAACAGCACATCTGTCTTGTTTATGAACTGTCTGTCTTGTTGGTGAAGTTCTGTCTTATCGATGGAATATCACTGTTGTTGATGCACTGGATTGTTTCTGTTCTGTTGATGAAATATCTGCCTTGAATAGTGTCTTGCTGATCTACTCTGCCTTGTTGTGGGAATGTCTGCCTTGAATAATGTCTTGCTGATCTACTCTGCCTTGTTGTGGGAATGTCTGCCTTGAATAATGTCTTGCTGATCTACTCTGCCTTGTTGTGGGAATGTCTGCCTTGAATAATGTCTTGCTGATCTACTCTGCCTTGTTGTGGGAATGTCTGCCTTGAATAATGTCTTGCTGATCTACTCTGCCTTGTTGTGGGAATGTCTGCCTTGAATAATGTCTTGCTGATCTACTCTGCCTTGTTGTGGGAATGTCTGCATTGAATAGTGTCTTGCTGATCTACTCTGCCTTGTTGTGGGAATGTCTGCCTTGAATAATGTCTTGCTGATCTACTCTGCCTTGTTGTGGGAATGTCTGCCTTGAATAATGATCTACTCTGCCTTGTTGTGGGAATGTCTGCCTTGATGTCTTGATGTCTTGCTGATCTACTCTGCCTTGCTGTGTGGGGAATGTCTGCCTTGCTGATTGTTGATCTACTCTGCCTTGCTGTGGGAATGTCTGCCTTGTTGAATAATGTCTGTCTTGATGATCTACTCTGCCTTGTTGTGGGAATGTCTGCCTTGAATAATGTCTTGATGATCTGCTCTGCCTTGTTGTGGGAATGTCTGCCTTGCTGATGTAATCTGTTTTTTTTTGTGTGTGGAAAAATTTGCTTTTCATGTAATCTGCTTTTTAATGTAATCTGTCTTGTTGTTCATACAACCCGCCATGTTGAAATGTGCTCTGTTGACAGAATCTGCCTCGTGATAAATCTGCTTTGTTGATACAATCTGCCTTTTTGAATCAAAATGCTTTGTTAACGTAATCTGCCTTTTTGTTAAAATCTGCTTTGCTGCTGAGATCTACTTTATTGATATAGACCGCTTTGTTGATGAAATCAGTGTTTTTCACTGCAATCTGCCTTGTTGATTAAATCGGCTTTATATGTAAAACAGCTTGTTGAAATCTGCTTTAGCCTGTTAACGTAATCTGCTTTTTCGTTGTAAACTGCTGTGAAGAAACGCAACCTACTTTGTTGAAGAAATCTGCTTTGTTGATGTCATCTGCTCTGTTTAGGAAGAAGAAATCTGTCGTATTGACGCAATGTCTTGAACAGTCTGTGTCGACAAGGTCTGTTTTTGTGATGAAATCTCCGTTGTCGATAAAATCTCCGTTTGTCCGAACAAACTGATGTGTTGCTACGGTCACACACGTAGCAACACATCAGTTTGTTCGGACGGTGAGCAGCCTTTAGCACTTTTATAACAGAAACATTTTGCCGTTAAACTGTAGCCCAGCCCAAGGAATAAGGCCCACACGTTGCACGTACGTGCTGATCATCCACAGACACCATCACTTTATATGTTACAGTATTTTCACCACCGTGGTCACAAAATACTTGGCACTCTCGTTATCCACAGATGACTTTGTGAAACGGAATCTATGCGTTAAATAACGTATAGTTGAATTACATAGGAACACTCCAATAACATCTTTTCGCTGTCGTGAAAACTTCTCATTCCCAGAGAGAGAGAGAGAGAGAGAGAGAGAGAGAGAGAGAGAGAGAGAGTGAGAGAGAGAGAGAGAGAGAGAGGAAATGAACAAGTCTAGATTAAAATTCTGGACCTGTATACAGAAGAGATACACTTGATGCACACACAAACTAACGAGAACATAGGTGAAAACACCGCAAAGCGGAAGCGAACGTTGCCTCATGAAGAAACATTAAACTTAGAAGAGAGGGAAAGAAAATCAACATTTGACCAATACGTTCAGACAGGGTCTGGAAAGGCATATTGTTTTCTCTGCTCCAGAGCGTGAAACAGGAACACGGCAGCATCCCTGGTAATCTTACAACATTGATTTTGTTACAAGTATTCAGACAAACGGGTTTCTATCATTTTGCAACTGTTTAAACAACTAACTTTCTTTCGTTAACTGTCATATACTGGTCAAGCTATCAGTATATGCAGTTCATTTTCTACTCTGACACAAAACTGACATCAATTTTTTAAAGATCTCCATACCACCGATTTACTCTTGGTTCGTGTATTGGCAAACAAAACATAACGAAAGCTGATCTATTATTTTGTTTTTGTTATATCAGATAAATATTTTTCTTGTGGCAATAAAGATTTAATCGTGTGATATGTTTTGTTGCCCAATTCTGTTTAAAATCATCTGCCATGCTCCGCTTGTATAACATAAATCTGTTCACACCCTAACCCACTATCTATCCGAACTTAAGAAGAGAGAGAGAGAGAGAGAGAGAGAGAGAGAGAGAGAGAGAGAGAGAGAGAGAGAGAGAGAGAGAGAGAGAGAGAGAGGGGTATTCATTCTCATATACAAGCACACATACACCACACACACGAGTGGGCTTGCACTAATTAAAAAAAAAAACAACAAATGCAAACACGCACGCTCATGACGTAGAACAAGACAAAGTACAAGATTTAAAAGCTTGATACACAGTACAAGGAAGTTTGTCCACAAGTTGCATGAAAAAAAAAAACTGGTTAAAAAATGTCCCATCCCATTGTCTAGAAGTTGGAAACAGTCGAGTTTCTCCACTGTCTGTGAGATATTGATGAACAAACAGCACAGCCGTTAACTTTAGAATGAAATGAAAGGTTCACGTTTGTCTACCGGTCCGTTGAGGTCACAAGACAAACTGGGAGTCCATGCCGATAGATTACTATTCATACGCGTTTTCGTCTCATATTTGATCTGTCTCTGTTTCCCTTACATCCCCCCACCACGTCTCTCTCTCTCTCTCTCTCTCTCTCTCTCTCTCTCTCTCTCTCTGTGTGTGTGTGTGTGTGTGTGTGTGTGTGTGTGTGTGTGTGTGTGTGTGTGTGTGTGTGTGTGTGTGTGTGTGTGTGTGTGTGTGTGTGTGTGTGTGTGTG
>JADBJO010003717.1:15000-17500 GCA_016801955.1 Conus betulinus
AAATGCATCAGCTGGGGATGAGAACATTACGCGTGTGACCGTTTTTCCGCCCCGTGGGCAGCCACACTCTGACTTCGGGGGGTTTTGGAGACTGATAATGTTATGCTAGGAGCTTGTAACAACTGAAGACAATGCCCGCATTACTATGCAGAACAGCATTTTGATGCAGCCTTGGTGTTCTAGCCTATGTCAGTTGGCCCGACACAGACTTAAGCCAGGATTCTGCAGGGACGACTGTGCCCCTTTCAAAGTCAGTCCTAACTTACGTCACAACGCAACGAATGTGACACGAAAAAGGCGTCATGAGGAAAGAGACCCCCTTTTCACGCCTCGCCGCACCAATCTTCCCACCGTCCTTTTCCATCTGACCCCACGCGTATCGCTCCTTTCCATTTCATCACGTGACTGACCACCGGCAGCGGAAAGGGGGGCAGACACTATTAGCAGAGGACGAAGACGCCACGCCGGAGGTGCCTTGAGAAAACACGTCTCGGTACAGGGAGAAACATAACAGTGTGCGTTTGGTTAGCGGCTGGGGTAAAAAAAAAAAAAAAAAAAAGATACTTCAAAAGATCGGAGCAGAGAAAGGGTGCAAAGGTTGCGTGGGGGTTAGGGTTGGGGTTGGGTCAGGGAAATGGAGTGGGGGTGGGGGAGGGGCAGGGGGAGAGAGGGAAGGAGGGAGTGGGACGAAGGGTGCGACGGGATGTATTTCATCTAAACCATTGATTTGTTCTTCATTACAATGATTTGAATTCAAAGTGTTTTTTTTTTTTCTAAAAATAAAAACACACACACACACACACACACACACACACACACACACACACACATGGACACAGACAGACAGACAGACAGATACCACACATCCATACACAGATGCACGTATGCGCACGTGCACACACACACACACACACACACACACACACACACACACACACACACACACACAGACACAGACACACACAGACACAGACACACACACACGCGCGCACACACACACACACACACACACACACACACACACACACACACACACACACACACACACACACACAAAACAGAGACATACACACGTCGAGGATAGTAGAATATAAAAATTTTGTTTCATGCGACTTACAAATATAGTGACAACTATCATTAAAACTCAGAAACAATAAGCAACAGAAATTCTTCAACCAAAGTGGAGATTATTAAAACATCAATGAACTCTTTACTAAATGTAATTAGCATAAGTTCATAAAAGAGTCATATAAAAGAATATTATCTTCAGAAGAACACGACACATAACAAATCACTCAAAGCAGAACAAGAAATAATCCAACACAAACTAAGCTGGCAGCCTGGGAGACACATTTACAAAAGATCGAAGTAGCCTTGTGAAAAGATAACATTTTAAAAAGAATTTAAAAAGACGAAACTTAACCACACACATCAGGTTCATCAATGCAACAATAAAGAGAAACTGTACTAAACTTTTAAAATTGCTGCAGTAATCAGGAGAACCCGAAACTACGTATATCTTGACTGCGAGAGCAACCCAATGGATGTCACACCCCAAGAAAAGCTTTTAAAGAAAGTCCTGAAAAGAAAAAAAAAAAGTCTCCGAGGCTCTTTCGTTCCCCAAAGACGCGGCCACATCACATTTTTAGCCCGTGGATATATCTTTTCATCCTGGTAATGGTGCTGCATGAGAAAGCATGACCATGCAGGGAGAAAAAGGAAAGCAGAATTCCATTATCAGTTAAACCCTGCAGTGGAGACTCAGGCCTTGCCCACATCGACCCTGCTCTACATCACAGCACGGGGAATGTGACCTGAACAACGCTTCGGAGTGAAAACGGCCTTCTCCTCCACGCCACCCCCCCCCCCACACCACCTGTCCCCCTCCACCTCCCCACCACCTATTTATAGTTTCCTTTCCTTTGCAGCAGCAGACTTCTGCCCACAGCTTCCGTCAGCGCCACCTTGTGGCTGAACAGAGGCGGCGGACGTTGGCGGCAAACAGTATTAGGCAAGGGCGGGATTCAGTTTGGGAAGCGACAAAGGCGATGTACTGAGACGGGGAAAAATATTGTTTTGGTGGCGGAAATGACATCTGAATTCGGTTCGTGCTTGGTTAAGTCAGTGGCTGAACCTTTTTTTTTTTTTTTTTTTTGCTCCCCAAAGTAGGGCGAGGCGGGACGGGGACGGATAGTGGGAGTGGTCAGATAGGTGTGGGAAGTGGAGTTTAAAGGGTGGTTTGAGGAGACGGGGATGGAGTTGGGGGTGGGGGGGGGGGGGGGGGGGGGGGGGGGGGGAGGCCAGGGATCAGACCAGAACTGTGTTTGTTAGAAGCACGTCTACATGCTCTGCATAGTTATGCGGGCATTGTCTTCAGTTTGTGACAAGCTCCTAGCATAACCTTATCAGTCCCAAATCCCCCGAAAACGGAGTGTGGCTGCCCATGTGGCGGGGTAATCAAAATCGGTCACACACGTAATGTTCTCATCCCCAGCTGATG
>JADBJO010003717.1:27500-30000 GCA_016801955.1 Conus betulinus
GTGTGTGTGTGTGTGTGTGTGTGTGTGTTGTTGTCAGTACAATCATGAGTTAATCTGACAATAAATTGGTTTCAGTCAGTGTGTGTGTGTGTGTGTGTGTGTGTGTGTGTGTGTGTGTGTGTGTGTATGTGCGCGTGTGTGTGTGTGTGTGTGTGTGCGCGCGTGCTGCGTGCGTGCATATGTGTGTGTGTTGTTTGTGTGTGTGCGTGCGTGCGTGCGTGCGTGTGTGCGTGTGTGTGCGTGTATGTGCAAGTATGTGTGTGTGTGTGTGTGTGTGTGTGTGTGTGTGTGTGTGTGTGTGTGTGTGTGTGCAGGCGTGCGTGCCTGCATGCGTGCTTGTGTACGCGCTTTCTGTCGCAGTATCCCATCCAGCTGTCCTGAACTTGGCTAGCAGTACGTGGTCGGTGGAAGACATTCATCACACGGAATTGTTCACCTAGGTGGAATCAAGCACTTCAGTGGCGTTGGCACGTGCTTGCTCTGACTCTGGACTCGTGGAACTTCGGCTATCATTATGAGTATTGCTGTACTTATACAGCGTCTGCTCTCGGCTACAGACTCAGCTCAAGGCGAGTTTTACAATCCACAATCTGTACACTGAAGGTCTTCTGTTGAGAGCCAAAGACATAGGCACCTCGAACCTCGAAAGGCATAGGCACCTCGAACAGTGGTAACACCCGGCAGTGCAGAGACCACCGGACGGCTGTATGTTGTGGTTGTTGTGGTTGCTGCTGGCGAGGTTGTTGCAACCGTGGTGATGATACTCGAGCTGCAGTGAGTCGTCGGAGAGGGCGAGCTGGTTCGACGTGATTTTTGTCTGACACTGAACTCGTGCTTCTGATTGTTGTTGGTACTGCTCCGGGCTTCAAATATTTTATTTCTTCTCGGCATGTTGAAGTCTGTGCACAGACCGTATGTTAATGGATAATCGTCATCTGTGAAGTGCCTTGAGCAGACGAACGAGTTTTTTGTTTGGTGTCGAGTACTGTGGCCCGAAGTTCTCTCTCGACATGTGCGGACGAAATCAGTCCATCTCTTTCTTAATTGCACGTCAGTTGGAACTTATGCAGACTTATCCCATCACTATTGGTCCCCGTACATTCAGCAACTGCACAAAATTTTTCCCGTCCGCTTCTTCTTCTTCGCAGCGATGCAATCCGCAGAAGTTGATTCAGCTGCCATTTTCACTGACGCTAACACACTTGTGACGTCACAGGGTTGGAGTGTCGGATTTGCAACTTCCACAGGTGTGCTTTCTACAATTTACGCAAAATAAATCCAAACGGTAATTTTTTCGTCCGAAACAACACCGCGAGCGCTTTTTATGCATCATAGAGACTTCTCACACAAAAAATAGCCGAGCACTCAAGTAGGTCTTTAAGCTGCGGGATAAATACTTCCCACAGCTCTTTCAACTCTTATCTCCATCCCATCCCCTCTTCATCCTCTCCCACCCCATGCACACACACACACACACACACACACACACGCACGCACGCACGCACGCGCGCACACACACACACACACAGACAAACATACGCGCGCGCGCGCGCGCGCGCGCATTCCAAAGTACAAAAGTGTGGTGTCCCATCTTTCCCTGGGAACACCTCCTCCAGTGAATCTATCTGTCGACACTGGAAACATTTACACTGACTTACCACAAATGTGGGAGACTAGGAGCAGTTCAAAGTGATATCATTATTCAAACAGGGAAGAGTGACCACAAAGTTTGATCCCCACCCCCCACCCCCCCCCTCCCTATTTCTTACAAATTGTTGATCATGGATCAGGAGATACACAATAACAAGGAAGCCCTATGGATCCAAATACAGGATATGTCTGTGCTGTAAATTTCTTTTTTCATTTTACATTCTGGGCACCAAGCAAGACGCCAGAAATACAGACACATGCCGTGTTGGTCAGGAAGTTTGAGCAACACTCATTATGTCTTCATCCCATCAGTCACCCAACACAATGTAATCATTTTTACGACTCTGCGACGTCACAGGATGTCAAAATTCCGCATCCTTTATTCCGAAAATGTGTGAATGTAGTCCAGGAGTTTCGCCCGAAATCGCCGTCTACACTGATGTACAGTCATACTAAAATTCACACATAAAGACTTGTTTAAAAAAACAAAACCAAACCCAACCCTACAGAAACATTTGGACTTCTGACAAAACAGGACCATACTTCATACCTACGGAAGCGTTCATGAAAACAGACAGAAAGCACTACCACGATTTACACCGGCTCTCATGCCATCGAGAACTTTGAAAAGGCGTGAAGGTCACAGCTGATAACCGCTCTCCAAAACGGCGTCTAGAAGTTTGATGTGTCGTTAAAGAGGTGGGGGGTGGGGGGGGGGGGGGGGGGGGGGGGGGGAGTGTCAGAGGCCCAGAGGGTTTGAATTGTGCCCATTTCTGCCTTCAGTGAGGCCATACAGCTGCTCACTGGGCCTGTTCGCTGAGCAAGGAAATGAACGATCCATGTTTTTCCC